>JAVTVY010017001.1:0-68131 GCA_036873755.1 Hanleya hanleyi | reverse complement strand
ATATACTGTAATCCGTGAACAATGAACCCGGTTTCCGTGTGAAATACCGGTCGGCTTCGGTGATAAAGAATGAACTTCAAATTCAGCTTCATCTCTTATGTTCTATTCTGAAAATCAGAAACGTATAAAATACTGGAACATTAAGCTTAATCTCAATTTCATATTTAATATTTAATAGCCATCGACGAGTATAATATCTAGATTATATACCTTTTGTTAATAAATACATCGAAAGACCCGAGTAGTATATGGGCCCTGCTGTGGGTGGACCAATCAGAATTGAGAACGAAAGTAGGTCAAGTATGACGCGTTTGACGTCATTGTGTGACGTAATTAGGGCGTGGTTGCAAGAAACCGGTTTAACCGGTCGTAAGAAACCGGTTTAACCAGTTGTAAGAAACCGGTTTAACCGGTCGTAAGAAACCGGTAAAACCAGTTTAACCGGTTTAAATAGGGCGGTATGGTGTCTATTTTTTAGCAGTAATGTCTATTTTTAGCAGCCCCTTTGTTAGCTAACAATAAAAACATCACGTGACCCTTAGACGGGTAATAGGATAAAAGGCGAGAGTTTTCTAACTCAGCTATCAACCACTTCTCGACGAACTCACTTGTGTATACGTTCCCGCAGCAAATCATGATTCCTCTGGCTTACAACCTGTGTGCGGAAATCTTCGGTGAAAATGGTACGGCAAGACTACGTATTATCAGGCACGGAGATGTAGCGGACTCTGAGTTCGTAAAGTGTATAACGATGACCACTAAGGCTTGGGACAATGTAAAGTTCTACGCCTCTACGATAGATGTGTTCGTCAACCGTAATAAGCAGACGCATGAACCGCTGTACTTAGACGATGACGTTTACCTCAGTCACAACGTGTATCAAGGTAAATCCCATATACATTTAAGGAGGTGGAGAAAATGCGACTACAACAAGAAAGTCTACCCGACAAAGGTGGGCATCACACTAAACTCTGTCTTGTGGAGTGCTCTGAAAGCCAAAACTCCAGACATAGACTGCGAGTTGAAAGAAATGACGTCTACTATTCAAGCCTGTGATGCAGGAGCTTTCGACGATTATGACATGGTCAATCCTCGGCCCACACGTATGGTCAATCGTAGGAAACAATTTCTACAGCACGCTATAAAGAAGGCGTACATAGAAGAGATTTTATCCATGATCAGAGAGATAACGCGTGAACGATGCGCAGGGTGTGAAATAGACGATCCATCCCAAGATCACCACGATTGCTTGATGATCGACCCCGACGAAATGGCTGACGTATACTTCGAGGAAGCTCTACAGCGTATTGATGAAAAGGCGGTCATGAACAACTTTGAAGACATCATCCAAGGCCAGACGGCAGTGAATGTACACCCCGTGTACCTGATGAAGTATCAGTGCGAAGACTGGCGTAGCACTGAACTAAAGACTGATGAGTGGAAACCAGACCTCCTGGACAGTATTAAAACGAAATCCATGAATTAGCTCTAAGAACTCTCGGTTTGAACAATGAACGAATATTTGAATTCTCGATTTGTCAGCGCTAATCCCTATACGTGTACACCCCCTATCTCTTCTCTATACGTTTCAATATACTTATGATAACTTATACAATGTGTTGTGTTGCTCAATTATTATTTATATACGTTTCTTAGTTATTGATGCAAAGTCAATCGTATTTTGCGTAAATTGTATTACACACCGTCCAGTCGATCGGGGTATGCGGGCGATCGTGCATTGCATAGAGCGGTAAAAGAGGATGGCCATACGATACCAATGACGCGTATACTAGATTGGTTGAGTCGGTAAGATATGTACACTTTACATAAACCCACCAGATAGAATTTTAAAAGAAACAGAGTGTTCGTCGAAAACATTGACGATTGATAGCAAGCGGACTTGGTAAAACAACAAAACAATACATTAGAAGAGATGTATCATAGAAATAGCACGTCTATAATTAATACGTTGTTCCAATAGCCACTCTCAAATGTATATACGCGTGTAAAATAACAGTGCAGTCAAGCGCTAAGCGGGTCTTAATGAGACTATCCAGTACGCAAAAAATTATGAATAAGAACTCACTTTTGATCTTCGTAGAAATTGGCCGTGTTATTTTCTCCAAGTGTCCTGGTGGTCTTTCTTGATGTACAGGCAGCTCGTTACCAAATCAGTGGAAAGTTCCGTGTATTTATAGGGCGTTCGCCGAAGACAAACCAGTTTTCTCAACCTATAGAGATTCTTTGATCTCCGAGGGTAGACCGGTGTATGGGGCGCCTATTGTAGACCATTCCCTTTCTACTATAACGTTAACAACGTTAACAATCAAAAGCTCTAACGAATTCTAAACCATTGTCACACATGAGCGCATCGGTATTGTCCCACGTCTACACGGGGAAACTAGAGTCCAGTGATTAAGCTTAACCCCTAGCGCAGTGCGTTTATAAATGCACACGGTAATCACCTGCCCCGACCTTGAACATTTAACGTATTGTCACAGCCGAGCACACATCTACTACCGCAATGACACACTGGTTAACCCTGCACACACATAGATTTGCTCCTTGTGTAATGGGCGCCTATTGTAGACCAATTCCTTTGTACTCTGGCCGCTAATGTTATTCGTTCCGTGTCACCGCTATGGTACACCATTAACTGTAACACGGGGTGTTTTAAGCACTTATGATTGTATCTATACTATAGAAACTTATGGCGAGATAGCCTCATTTGTAAAGACCCTTATTTGTGGTTAATGTCTCTGTTCCCCAGAAAAAAAAATCGAACGAACTATTGTCGGTGACTTCTATAGGCAAACTTAAAAAAGCCGTACACCTGTCTCGCCGTATATCGGGTTAACGGGGGGAAAACGGTCAATTCCCTTGTTACCTCAATTATTTAAGAACTCTAAAAATTAAAAGGTATAGGAGATTAAAAGCTACAAGTTAATTCTTGTCTTATTCCCAAGCGCCTTTTTGGTCACCGTTCACGATTGAGGTAAATATAATATGAAATTAGAATTGTATGACCAGTTATTTCATTTACAGATGAAAAAGTTCTTAAAAGTCCTATATGTACAGACACCACCACCACCACCACCACCGGGAGAGGACTCAAAAGGTCACGAAAGTTCATATAAAGTCCTATATGTACAGACACCCCCACCACCACCACCACCACCGGGAGAGGACTCAAAAGGTCACGAAAGTTCATATAAAGTCCTATATGTACAGACACCACCACCACCACCACCGCCACCACCACCGGGAGAGGACTCAAAAGGTCACGAAAATTCATATAAAGTCCTATATGTACAGTCACCACCACCACCACCACCACCACCACCACCACCGAGCGACTTGTGACGTCATCTGTCGTGTTGGCCACTCGTGGCCCTGGTGACAAAAACTGGAACTAGTGGGAGATAACTCCGGGCTGTCACGTGACCCGACAGTGATCTTTGTTGCACCATTATTAATATCCGATATTGTAAAAGGTTATCTTTGAGCATATTGATACCAGGGGGCGTCACCAGGTCACCATTATTAATACCACCACCACCACCACCACCGGGAGAGGACTCAAAAGGTCACGAAAGTTCATATAATGTCCTATATGTACAGACACCACCACCACCACCACCACCACCACCACCGAGCGACTTGTGACGTCATCTGTCGTGTTGGCCACTCGTGGCCCTGGTGACAAAAACTAGAACTAGTGGGAGATAACTCCGGGCTGTCACGTGACCCGGCAGTGATCTTTGTTGCACCATTATTAATATCCGATATTGTAAAAGGTTATCTTTGAGCATATTGATACCAGGGGGGCGTCATCAGGTCACCATTATTAATACCACCACCACCACCGGGAGAGGACTCAAAAGGTCACGAAAGTTCATATAAAATCCTATATGTACAGACACCACCACCACCACTACCACCACCGAGCGACTTATGACGTCATCTGTCGTGTTGGCCACTCGTGGCCCTGGTGACAAAAACTGGAACAAGTGGGAGATAACTCCGGGCTGTCACGTGACCCGACAGTGATCTTTGTTGCACCATTATTAATATCCGATATTGTAAAAGGTTATCTTTGAGCATATTGATACCAGGGGGGCGTCATCAGGTCACCATTATTAATACCACCACCAGCACCACCACCACCACCGGGAGAGGACTCAAAAGGTCACGAAAGTTCATATAAAGTCCTATATGTACAGACACCACCACCACCACCACCACCGAGCGACTTATGACGTCATCTGTCGTGTTGGCCACTCGTGGCCCTGGTGACAAAAACTGGAACAAGTGGGAGATAACTCCGGGCTGTCACGTGACCCGACAGTGATCTTTGTTGCACCATTATTAATATCCGATATTGTAAAAGGTTATCTTTGAGCATATTGATACCAGGCGGGCGTCATCAGCGCCCGCCTGGTATCAATATGCTCAAAGATAACCTTTTACAATATCTGTACATATAGGACTTTATATGAACTTTCGTGACCTTTTGAGTCCTCTCCCGGTGGTGGTGGTGGTGGTGGTGGTATTAATAATGGTGACCTGATGACGCCCCCCTGGTATCAATATGCTCAAAGATAACCTTTTACAATATCGGATATTAATAATGGTGCAACAAAGATCACTGTCGGGTCACGTGACAGCCCGTAGTTATCTCCCACTAGTTCCAGTTTTTGTCACCAGGGCCACGAGTGGCCAACACGACAGATGACGTCACAAGTCGCTCGGTGGTGGTGGTGGTGGTGGTGGTGTCTGTACATATAGGACTTTATATGAACTTTCGTGACCATTTGAGTCCTCTCCCGGTGGTGGTGGTGGTGGTGGTGGTGGTATTAATAATGGTGACCTGATGACGCCCCCTTGGTATCAATATGCTCAAAGATAACCTTTTACAATATCGGATATTAATAATGGTGCAACAAAGATCACTGTCGGGTCACGTGACAGCCCGGAGTTATCTCCCACTAGTTCCAGTTTTTGTCACCAGGGCCACGAGTGGTCAACACGACAGATGACGTCACAAGTCGCTCGGTGGTGGTGGTGGTGGTGGTGGTGGTGGTGACTGTACATATAGGACTTTATATGAACTTTCGTGACCTTTTGAGTCCTTTCCCGGTGGTGGTGGCGGTGGTGGTGGTGGTCGTGTCTGTACATATAGGACTTTATATGAACTTTCGTGACCTTTTGAGTCCTCTCCCGGTGGTGGTGGTGGTGGTGGTGGTGTCTGTACATATAGGACTTTATATGAACTTTCGTGACCTTTTGAGTCCTCTCCCGGTGGTGGTGGTGGTGGTTGTGTCTGTACATATAGGACTTTTAAGAACTTTTTCATCTGTAAATGAAATAACTGGTCATACAATTCTAATTTCATATTATATTTACCTCAATCGTGAACGGTGACCAAAAAGGCGCTTGGGAATAAGACAAGAATTAACTTGTAGCTTTTAATCTCCTATACCTTTTAATTTTTAGAGTTCTTAAATAATTGAGGTAACAAGAGAATTGACCGTTTCCCCCCCGTTAACCCGATATACGGCGAGACAGGTGTACGGCTTTTTTAAGTTTGCCTATAGAAGTCACCGACAATAGTTCGTTCGATTTTTTTTTCTGGGGAACAGAGACATTAACCACAAATAAGGGCCTTTACAAATGAGGCTATCTCGCCATAAGTTTCTATAGTATAGATACAATCATAAGTGCTTAAAACACCCCGTGTTACAGTTAATGGTGTACCATAGCGGTGATACGGAACGAATAACATTAGCGGCCAGAGTACAAAGGAATTGGTCTACAATAGGCGCCCATTACACAAGGAGCAAATCTATGTGTGTGCAGGGTTAACCAGTGTGTCATTGCGGTAGTAGATGTGTGCTCGGCTGTGACAATACGTTAAATGTTCAAGGTCGGGGCAGGTGATTACCGCGTGCATCTATAAACGCACTGCGCTAGGGGTTAAGCTTAAACACTGGACTCTAGTTTCCCCGTGTAGACGTGGGACAATACCGATGCGCTCATGTGTGACAATGGTTTAGAATTCGTTAGAGCTTTTGATTGTTAACGTTGTTAACGTTATAGTACAAAGGGAATGGTCTACAATAGGCGCCCCATACACCGGTCTACCCTCGGAGATCAAAGAATCTCTATAGCTTGAGAAAACTGGTTTGTCTTCGGCGAACGCCCTATAAATACACGGAACTTTCCACTGATTTGGTAACGAGCTGCCTGTACATCAAGAAAGACCACCAGGACACTTGGAGAAAATAACACGGCCAATTTCTACGAAGATGAAAAGTGAGTTCTTATTCATAATTTTTTGCGTACTGGATTGTCTCATTAAGACCCGCTTAGCGCTTGACTGCACTGTTATTTTACACGCGTATATACATTTGAGAGTGGCTATTGGAACAACGTATTAATTATAGCCGTGCTATTTCTATGATACATCTCTTCTAATGTATTGTTTTGTTGTTTTACCAAGTCCGCTTGCTATCAATCGTCAATGTTTTCGACGAACACTCTGTTTCTTTTAAAATTCTATCTGGTGGGTTTATGTAAAGTGTACATATCTTACCGACTCAACCAATCTAGTATACGCGTCATTGGTATCGTATGGCCATCCTCTTTTACCGCTCTATGCAATGCACGATCGCCCGCATACCCCGATCGACTGGACGGTGTGTAATACAATTTACGCAAAATACGATTGACTTTGCATCAATAACTAAGAAACGTATATAAATAATAATTGAACAACACAACACATTGTATAAGTTATCATAAGTATATTGAAACGTATAGAGAAGAGATAGGGGGTGTACACGTATAGGGATTAGCGCTGACAAATCGAGAATTCAAATATTCGTTCATTGTTCAAACCGAGAGTTCTTAGAGCTAATTCATGGATTTCGTTTTAATACTGTCCAGGAGATCTCGTTTCCACTCATTAGTCTTTAGTTCAGTGCTACGCCAGTCTTCGCACTGATACTTCATCAGGTACACGGGGTGTACATTCACTGCCGTCTGGCCTTGGATGATGTCTTCAAAGTTTTTCATGACCGCCTTTTCATCAATACGCTGTAGAGCTTCCTCGAAGTATACGTCAGCCATTTCGTCGGGGTCGATCATCAAGCAATCGTGGTGATCTTGGGATGGATCGTCTATTTCACACCCTGCTCATCGTTCACGCGTTATCTCTCTGATCATGGATAAAATCTCTTCTATGTACGCCTTCTTTATAGCGTGCTGTAGAAATTGTTTCCTACGATTGACCATACGTGTGGGCCGAGGATTGACCATGTCATAATCGTCGAAAGCTCCTGCATCACAGGCTTGAATAGTAGACGTCATTTCTTTCAACTCGCAGTCTATGTCTGGAGTTTTGGCTTTCAGAGCACTCCACAAGACAGAGTTTAATGTGATGCCCACCTTTGTCGGGTAGACTTTCTTGTTGTAGTCGCATTTTCTCCACCTCCTTAAATGTATATGGGATTTACCTTGATACACGTTGTGACTGAGGTAAACGTCATCGTCTAAGTACAGCGGTTCATGCGCCTGCTAATTACGGTTGACGAACACATCTATCGTAGAGGCGTAGAACTTTACATTGTCCCAAGCCTTAGTGGTCATCGTTATACACTTTACGAACTCAGAGTCCGCTACATCTCCGTGCCTGATAATACGTAGTCTTGCCGTACCATTTTCACCGAAGATTTCCGCACACAGGTTGTAAGCCAGAGGAATCATGATTTGCTGCGGGAACGTATACACAAGTGAGTTCGTCGAGAAGTGGTTGATAGCTGAGTTCGAAAACTCTCGCCTTTTATCCTATTAACCGTCTAAGGGTCACGTGATGTTTTTATTGTTAGCTAACAAAGGGGCTGCTAAAAATAGACATTACTGCTAAAAAATAGACACCATACCGCCCTATTTAAACCGGTTAAACTGGTTTTACCGGTTTCTTACGACCGGTTAAACCGGTTTCTTACAACCGGTTAAACCGGTTTCTTACGACCGGTTAAACCGGTTTCTTGCAACCACGCCCTAATTACGTCACACAATGACGTCAAACGCGTCATACTTGACCTACTTTCGTTCTCAATTCTGATTGGTCCACCCACAGCAGGGCCCATATACTACTACTGACCCGTTCCGGATTCACATCTGTTGCGTGGATATGTAAGATTCAAATACACGTGTGAACTGTTACATTTCCATTCTGTCTATAATTCAACACCGTGTCACTCGACAGTGTCACTTGTGTCATGTTTCCATAACATCACACAGGAGAAGGACCAACATGAACTGACTTAAATTTACAGTTCGAGAGAAAAATCGGAAAAATCAAACTGTCCTGCACAATTTGGCAGAAGTATAGGTATTTGCTTCATTTTCGCACGATGATGTTGATTGCATTTATTGTGCAGTTATTGAACATTGGCGCTGAGGGATTTGCGGCGACCAGGATAGCTGTGGGAATGTCACACGATGTGGGCGGGACAGCGGTGCTGTCGAATTCACAAAACAGCTGATTAAGATCAAAATCAAAGTCGTCGGCATGGCCTTCTGCTCGTACATCCTGGGTGTGTAACACGGCCGACGTGGCATCATTTGACGTGGGTGCAGGGTACTGAGAAGATGATGTCACAGTTTCTGCAGGATGGGGTTTGACAAGAACATTTACTGGAAGTGTATGCGTACCGGTATTCGTCTTTCGGGTTGAACCCATCGTGTCAGGAAAGGCTACTGACGCAACCGTGTGGCCCATTTGCAGTTTCTCGCCATCACTTACTCGCTGGTAAACCGACAGCGACGAGACAGATCTGTGACCTGTGACAGCCATTATTTGAGATGCTGAATAGTTGTTTCTACCAAGGATGGTGATGCCGGTTGCTCGTATACTGTGGTTAGTGTATGGTTCAGAAAGTTTCAGACGAGTGCCCAGGTTGGTCATGAAGGTTATAATACCAAACTTTATCGTCGTCGAGGAAACTATCAACCGGATACTGCCACAAGCGATCACATTTTGGATGGAGTTTGGAGATATAACTTTCGAATGAAGCAACAGGACAGAACGGGGAACCTTCTTCTTCAGGCATGAATCCGGTAACACCCTCTTTTTGCTGGGCCCGGCGATTTTTTGTGAGTTCATCCTCCTTTTTTTTCACATACCTCTGCCCAGTTTTCGGGTCCCGCTTGATGATGAATGTGTTTTTTGTCATCTTTTCCATATTCTCCACTCCCCTTCTAAAGAAGAACAGACGTACATCGAACTGAACTTTATTTGCAAGCCCAGTTGGGGTTTTTGGGGACATGAGAACAGACTTTTAGAGTTTACAACGATCGGACTCGTTTATGGGCTCATAATGATCGGTGTCGTCTTTTCCAGATGCCTTCAACTCTGCAAGTGCGGTTTTGAAGCACTCGTTGGCTTCATTAAACTCCGAATTTCTAATCAAATCAAAAGTTTTCAAATACGGTGGGGCCTTCAGGTAACGATTCAGAGAATGTCGAAAGTTTTCGAGAGTGGATGTTTTGTACAATTCTCCGTCTTGTTTTCGGGCATCCAAATAAAAATGACTGAGTACCTCTGCTAACCTCTCGGCCGCGAATCCTTCGAATTCTTCACTCTGTCCCTTCTCTTTCAGGTAGTACTTCAAAGTTCTGGCGGACGCTTTGTTCGATTTTTTTGTGTTGCTGGGAATAATATTAGCCCGCTTTTCAACAACTTCATCGTCCGTGTGAGACGCGAAACGTTTGCCTGATTCAGCCATTTTGTTTAGCAGACGATGGAATCTAGTGAACACCTGTTCGTTGCCCTCGGCGACGGGGGTATACGATATATATTCGACCAGCAAGTTGACAATACAGCATCACACATGAGGTCTGTCAGCCAATCAAAAGTCTACATGCTTCTCTGAGATATGATAAATCCTGATGTCACACTCATAGCGTGCAGTACCTGTATAATATCACGAAATGTCATGTAATTTTTGTTTCGTTCAAGTTCAATGATATACACATCGGATCCCTGGGGAAACATTTGGCAGTCATAAAAAAAGCTTTGCAATAGAGAGCTAGGCCTAAATATAACAGAGTGAAATAACCCAGATACCGGCACAACTCTAATTATAAAACTGAAGCATGCGTCGGCGATGGATGGATGACCCACCAAAGTTGAGTGATATTTTGGAAAGGAAACTGTGTGTTGAAGTACATTGCACTTTCGCAGCCCACCCTACTCGATAACTGACACCGCTGCTTTGGTGTCCCGATTTGACATAAACATTTCATTTGCTGCATCTGCCAATAGTTTAATTCTATCTTTGGAAGCGTTAGTTAAATGAACGTATCGCATAAATTGATTCAAATTCTAAAAGCATGTTCGCAGTAAGCATGTTACACTGAGCCAGCTTATATAAAATTTCAATTGCTGATGTTTCTTTCTCCTCATACATAACTTACGGAGAGACTGCGCTGTCGGGGCAAGGATGCGACTACAGATCTCTTCAGACGGAAATACAAAATAATATTGAATGATTGGTTTTCAATCGACAGTGAAAACCTCTTAATTGCAAACCCTAAATCTAGATATATTTTGTGACCCATTCTATTAAGCGGAATTGTCAATCAAGAAATATGCGATTAAGTGGTCTCTACTGTAATTCATTATCCATGGCTTAATGCATATATAATCGTCGAGATTAATCTTGCTGCCACAGCAATACAGTTAATATCAATGATATATAATCTCCAATATTATGATCTCGCTTGTTCACACATATGTGCTGCTATACAGTATTATTACGGTTTGCTGATGGTGTCAGGGCAGAATTATCGCTGTTATCGATGTTTCTCCTGTAGCGCTGTTTCATAGCGCTGTTTCTGCAAATGTTGTCTGTAGTTTCCAAGATCCAGAAGGCCCAAGTTCTGTACAGAATTATTACTATTTGTCATCAATTGTGTCAGGACAGAGTTCTCGCTTCTGGAGTTCTGTATATAGGTATTGAAATATATCAATCTCAATTCGAGATTTATCTGCTTTGACCCATTTCATATGTATGCTGTTTCGTTCAATGTCTTTAATGAACTTGTAAAAAAGGGCTATATCATCAAGCGCCTCCACTCGAATTTTCTCAAATTTGACGATACATATGGCATGCTGATAGCAAAATACGAGCGTAACGTGCAAGATCTATGGCGGTACGTTTCGTAACTTGTGTCTAATTCCGCTTAACCCGGGGCTAGGGGTCGTATCAACCTATGTATTTCAATATCCTCATAGTCTTCATATGAACAGGCACAATCAAAGCGTGACTGAGAAAAGCATACTAGATAACGACTTTACAACGTATATCATATGGATTAAGAATACTGATCAGCGATACGGATTTGATATTTTTGGAACATCGTCATGTCTTGCTGGCATCATTGAAAACTGCTGACCGCTTCTGTCTTGCAGGAAATCAGCCTAGTTTTACGTATATCGTGATTTATCCTTTTAATTTAGCGCCAATGTTATTATATGAATTAGGCCACTGGATTATGGACGCGGAAATTCTTTAATGAACGATGGCTCAATATTGAATGACGGACTAGACGCTTGTATTTCACAGTTTCCAAGGTCGATAAGGTGCATGTTTTGTACAGCATTATTACTGCGGGGTTTTGTTTTACCAAAGGTGTCAGGAGAGAATTCTCGCTTCTGGAGTTTTGTATGTATAGCAAAAATACCAAACTAAATTCCAGATTCATCTCCTTTGACATATTTCATGAGTACTCAGCGCTGTCTTCCGTAGTTACCAAGGTCCGTATAATAAGGTCCGAATTCTGTTCATTATTATTACTGCTTTATCATATGTGTCAGAAGAGAATTCTCGCTTCTGGAGTTCTGTAGATATTGAACAATCTCAATTCGAGATTTTCTGTTTTGACAGATTAACATGGTCACGTTACTGACGTGTTTCAAGCCCGAATACGGATTCCACCTACAAGTGGCTCATATGTCTTTCATATAACGATTCTGGGATGATGCGAGACATAAATCAGAATAATACCGCTGAGATCCATAGTAATATTAAAGTAGTAAGAATACTCTTCATCAGCCGTGCCTATACGAATTCCTAGCTCCAGTTAACAACGATCGACCTTCAGTACATGTACAGATGAGAGACAACAATAATGACGACTTGGCTCAACTATAAAAACAGCGCTGTTTAAGAATACACATGAAATGTGTAAATCCGATAAAATCTAATTGAGACTAATATTTTTCAATACCTACAAAAGATCATGAGCGAAAATTTTGTCCCGACACCTCTGATAACAAAACAGTAATAATTCTCTACAGAACTTGGGCCTTATGTACCTTGAAAACCACAGAAGACATTAGAAGAAATAGCACTGGTAAACAGCGTACACATGAAAGGTGTCAAAGCAGATAAATCTCTGAGATTGGTATGTTTTAATACCTACTCAGAAGTATCTGCAGGAGCGATAATTTTGCCCTGACAACATGTGCGAAACAGGATAAGCGAGGTAATAATATAGGAGATTATATTTTATATATATTAATAGAACAGTCCCGAGGTGGAAGTCTCTAACGGCAGAAAGGCACAACGTCATGATCCATGTGGCGTCACGCCGAGGTTAGGCAGCGAACCATTTCTTAACACTGGAATGCTGTAATATTTTATGCACGAACATTTACATGCGATGGTTTGTGTTTGCAAATGACTCCTTAACTCCGAGACAATAACATCTTCAAAATTGTTTGGATATTTTCAACTTTATAGTTTTGCAGTAGAGCCAATGGTAAAGTATTACCCAGTGCCTAATCTTGACCTGACGTCACCTGGGCAATGGCGTCCTTTTGCGCCTATCATGGCCACCAAGATGGGAGTATGCCTTCTCGGGAGTTCTCTGCTGGAAATGGAGTTCGCTGGTAATGTAGCCGGAGTCTTCTTTAACCACCTATTATACGCTGACGACTTATGCGGTATTAGTCCCTCTGCCAAGGGCCTTTAGAATCCACTTGATATATGTGAAAATGTGTTTTTGTCCAATAAAGTTCAATGACCTGAGAGCACACTCTGTTAAACTGTCTGGCTCACAGCTGAATTACGTTGACAACGTCAAATATCTTGATCATTTTATCTCCAGTGATCTCAGTGACAGTTAAGATATGTCTGTGCAAACTAGAACATTATGCATTCGTGCCAGCGTTTTGGCTCGAAACTTCTATATGGGTGTCACATACAACAACATATTTCGCTGGTTATAATGCCCTCCCCGCGCAACTGTAGCGCTTCTTACATGTTTCGGATTAACTCTGTACCCAGCTTTAATGAGGTTATTCGACGCCAGATTAATTCTCTACGGAACAGACTTTATGTCGACAGACAACTTCCTTCTAACAACTTTGCGGCTTTCCGATTTGTCTCAGACTTCGCGTTTAGTTTGTTATTGGTCTCGCCAAATCTATGTAACGCGCTAGTAATTTGTTTTTTTGGCTGCAATTTTATTATTTATTTGTTCATTTTATAGACCATCTGTGTCTGAAATAAATAAGTATCATTATTCTATTGAAGAGTTCTATCTCGGGGCTGTCCTGTTGTATTTATGATTTATAGACTTGGCCCCTGATGAAAGATATTCCATAGATATACAGAATTTATGCTCCCAAAGATATCTGAAACAACTGCTGTGAGGTACATGAGTACTTATAATTATATTATAATAATATTACTTCTCTAATCAGGCTGTTGTGGGATCGGGACATACCAGGAGAGTGAGTATGTTTGTAGACATGTTTTTGTATTGCAGTGATATATTTAATTAGATAAATAATTGATGTAAAAACTGATGCTCCTAGCACTCTTTCGCCAATTTTGTAACTTTGTGCCACTCTGCGTCTTCCCGTATGTTTTGTGGATATTTTGAAACGATCCCTCAGTACAATTTTAAACTAATTTGTACGTTTGACAAAACAATATACAGCTACAACGTCAAATGACTCTGAATGTCTAAATCACGGAACTAGATTATTTTTGATGGATTACATCCGAGAAACCTGTCCTCTAATGCAGTAGTTAGTGTTTTTTACCTAATATCCAATGGTGGATGACGCTCATTATAATGAGTATTTAAAAGGTAATCGCACCAAAGTTTTGTCGAAGTATTTGATGATGATTAAATTCCACATAAGAACCATTTTGCCTATTTAACAACGAAGTATTTCACCCACAAAAAACTTTTGACATAGTTTTCAGTGTGTTTGACGCAATTTAATTGTATTTTGGAGATGGCCCCAATGTGACGTCACATGTCAATGGTGTCATAATACTTTTTGATATTAGACGATTGAAGAACCTCTGCACAATCAATTGCCAGCAACCATTTTTTCCATATGCCTGGAACAAGTGAAGATACAGTCATTTTAATACGTACACCCCCATTTTAAAAATAGAAAGATGCAATCCAATGGTTCTTGTATTTCCGATTTTTTTCAGGATACGGCATTACTTTTCACCACCACATCCTACCTCGTCCGAAAGAAGAGAGCCCAAGCTTTGATATATAGATTGCCTCTGTGTACGGGGGGTGCATTTTATTCTCCAAAACAGGGTCCCGGCCGCTCGTCTATGATGTTCGGGAAAATGGTACGGATACGTCTATCCAATGCCCCGTGGATTACAACTTTCAAAATTAATTTCACAACAATAGTTGATTTAACGAAATCTTTCAGTTAGAGACGAGGAAGGGTTTGGCCTGTATGATTCGAGAACACCCATCGTTTTTGCATTGATATTTGAAGTTTTGTTGCTCTCACGAGAAAGTGGGAACGAATAAAGATATACATGCAAACAAGCAATCGAGCTTTTGCGAATGATGTGACAAATAAAGGGAAGATTGCTCAGATGCTATCACGGTCCCGCACATTGCTGCTTTCGTTTGTCAAATTAATCCTTTTAACTTTTCCAAAGTGAAGGAAATATTAACATCCCATATTTACACGGTTTCGTAAAAAATAGTTATTAGACATCTTTTCTTGTGACATGCTATCATGCTAGCATCCATTACGATCCCCGAAGTGAAGTTTTGGCTATGGATGGGCAGCAATTGCTTCAATGATACCATATTTCATTCAGCATAGGCCTTGGATCCAGTATACGGACATATTAAATCCTAGAATAGGCAGAAGTTCTATGTAATGAACTCCCGCCATCATTATCGAAAGAAATGAGGACAACTTCATTTGATATACTACATCAAAGAAATTGTCTCTTAGTCAAAAACAAATAGATCCATGCTCAAAGTGCCCACAACGCATGCTCCATTTCTCAAGCATATGTGTCGTTGTGGAGGTTTAGAATTTCCCTTGGCTAACAGTGCCCGGTTCCTACCTTCTAACCCAGCTAGAACAAATGGAGAGTGAATATTCAAAATCCTTTGTCGTTCTAAAAGTAATATGCTAATGTGGAAAGTTAACGCTGTTAATTGTAAGAAGGGTAATGTCTTTTCTTCGAGAGAATTATGCCCGCTGACTGACGTTGATGTTCCCAGTACATGTGTCTATATTAACGATAGGGCAACTGTTGTGACACACCACAAGAGTTCCAATGCGGGTACATATAGATTGCGGATCAAATCTAGGATAAATCAGGACATATTTTCAAGATTCACGAATTTATAGGGAAATATTAAAAAAAATATCACATTTCGAGAAAACTTTTGATTGATCAATATTTACTCGATGGACCAACCATATTGATGAAGACTGTATTCTGCTTTTATTTTCTATGCGTTGATAACCCACATAGAGAATTTATCGCTGGAAAAACGTTTTTTAATAGATCTCGTAGCCTCTTTGCCGAGTCGATTTTGTGCACGAGAGTTGATAATAGAATTTCTTTTCTTGCTTATTCCGCTCTTTCTGACAGAGAAATAAAAGCATAGAAATCACTATAAATAATAAGCTCTCGCCCAGGGGAAGGATACAGCTACTCAAAATTTTCGGTGAATACACGAGATATCCCAAGACGGATCTGCGTCGCGGCAGGCCATACTTGGCAAAGATCAACGGTTTACCACGGAATAGATATACGCCATTTAAAAAATAAATGACCTATTTCGGGAACAGCGCTTATGATTCGTGACGGTTAAATAGTATAGCTTTATCTTCCATTGCGACTAAAACTGTCAAATATTCTCCGATTTTTTGCATATAAATCATTTTCATGTAAAGTTTCGGTGAAGTCCCTGGCACCAAAACAATGTGGAACTGCCAATATGGAAACCATAATATGGTTTGTTATCGTTCGGGGGGAAATACCGGCTGGCAGTCTCCTGTTTTCTTATTACTCTTGCTTGCTCAGCTTGGCAAACCCTTGACGGGACAAATAGTGTCTTCCTTTTAACCCATCCGCTAAGCTGACGGTTAATTACTGTCAGATTGTCGAAATCAGAAATTAGCCGTCGTCGTTGCGGAAGATTTACGGGTCAAAGCTATATTTTGGGCGTTTTCTAGAGGTCATTCTCGTGTAATTTCCAAAATAATGGACATTATGGGATAAACCTCGGTATCTACTACTCAGAACTGATCTTTGACATATTTCTTATGTTTATCGGCGCTTCCTTCTTCGCGTTCAGAGCATTGAAAGTCCCACAGATTAGCATGTCGGCGTGCTATTTTGGACATTTCGGAAGCAAATGGCATTATTGTTTTCAACTATAGCTATAATTGATCATAGGAGTCCTGAACTAATTATTCATATACTGTTTATTTCACTGGCATATGTTTATGAAGTTAAAATAATTTTTATCGCGAAAAATCAGAGGATATATCAGATACTCCCATGGCGCCACTACAAACCAGCAAATGCCATTGACAATGCATGGAAGGTCACCCTTGTTGCAAATTTCTTGTGCCTTTAAATCACGTAGTGTCAATTGCCATAAATGATACACAGAAATGAAGAAGATTATATCACTGGTAAATGCAACGTATGTTAAACACATTTGCTGCATTTCTGCGCTCAGAAAATTGAATTCACTGTCGAAAATCTAGGCGAAAAACACTTGATTTGTTTATTTCTCAAAAGAAAAAAATGTCTATAAGCTAAAATGTTGAACACTGATGAGTTTCAACTTCTTTTTCAAACATTTGTGAAATTGTCCATATCCATGAACGTTGTGTGTGTACCGGCAGGACGATAGCAACCGTCCAGAATAGCTGTCAAAGGTAGAAGAATCTGGGACTGTACAAGAAGGGATGTGACGCTATCATACTATCACTTTGAATCAAGGCGGGACAGGCTGTTGAATGGCTAACGTATCACACCTGTTGAAAATAGATTGAACTGGAGAGTCACTTTGCAGTATGCTGAGATACTGTGAGCTGCTGTATGCACGTCTGAGATATTAACCTATAACTTTATCTCCCAACAAAATATCTCCACAACCAGGCAAACGAAAAGGAATCATCTCGGTGTTCAGATGGGTATATTGGTTTGTTCAATCATATCGATTTAAAAACCCTTGAATTATCATATTCGAAGAATATATTGATTCTGATAGAATAAAATGAAAGTTGGACCAGTTATTGTCAATTCTGCACATCAGCTATTGCACGATCGTTTATTTCAGTATCACCCCCATCACATTATTCATTTCAATATCGCCTTATCACATTATTCATTTCATTATCACTTGATCACACTATTTAATTCAATGTCACCATATCACATTAATCAATTCAATATTACCTTATATTATTCATTTGAATGTCGTCTTATATCATGCCACTTTAGCACTTCAATTCCATGACTTAATTTCGCCAGAGCAAAAACTATAATTGTAACAACTGTCTCATTGTCTAATGGCCAAAACTCCAAGGAAAGATTTTGTCGAGATTAGCGGAAATAACTGCAAATTCCTGAAGCTTATTATTTTCACTCTGATTTACCCTCAACTTGAGTCAAAGAACGTTTGTTCTTCGAATCTCAGCCATAGCATCTGTTGTTTTTTTTTAATATTATTGTCCCGGATAGACGGTTTGTCGAGTCAAATTTTGCCGTACAAATTTGCCACGAGAACATGTGATATAAGAACCAAGCAAATAATCCCACCCCCCATTTCCCATGCTATGCAGCCTACTTTTTGAATGGAGTTCCACTTTACACTCTCTAAAAAAAGTTGAGAGAAATTTCACTCAAGTAGGAGTGGAAATTGATCCCACTCGATACTTGAGTGAGATTTTCCCTTAACTTGGGTTACTTTTCACTCAACTGGAGTTAAATGCACTCAACTTGAGCGATATTCACTCAAGCATAAGAGTGAAAATTGATTCCACTCAAGTTGAGTGAACTTGAGTGGTTTTAACTGAAGTTGAGAGAAAAACTCAAGTTGAGTGAAAAGTAACTCGTTTGAGTGAACAGGTATACTTCACTCACACTTGAGTGGAACAGTTCACTCAATTTTTTTAGAGAGCAGTAGATGACAAAGTTTGCTGAGTCGGTCTGTATATTAGTATAATACTAAAAGTATAAAATTATCCTCGTCACCAGTGTAGATGAACAGTCATTGTGGATGCTAGCTTGCTAGATGTATGTGACTGAAATAAATAATTTTTACCTGCTCAGTGGGATTTTCTTCGCAATAATTTAAGTATCTTTGCATTTGTTATACCAGCAGTCACCATTAAAACTATGCAGTCCGAATGTTCCAGTCACTGTCCTCCATATCTGGCCACATACACGGACATGAATGAGAACATTTTGAAATGGCGTCATTTTATGTTATTCCAGTATATGAGAACGGCGTATGAATTCACGTTTATGTGTTTTTTTTAATCTTTCGAATGAATGAGCACAAACACTGCAAGCAGGAACACCTTCATTCATGAAGGAACAAAAAACATGGCTGATGGGATGGTTAAATCTAAGCCACCAGGCCTAGACAGTCTCTTACTTAAGGTCAATCGTTATGAACCGCACATGCTAACAGGAACGAAGCTCTCTGTATTAGACTAGACAGGCTAGGTACGTGCAATATTAATTTGACTAAGCTAAATTGATAAAACAGCACAGTGGGTGATTATGTACATAGCATGGAGATAATTGGCATGAAAGCTTGTCGCTTGAAAGCATGTCTTATCAATAAATTCACCGATAAGTGGGCGTTATTGTGATGGAACGGCGGAGGTATGAGGTTGGAGAGAGTATTTGCTTAATGTCTCTTACAAGATATGCCGAAATACTGATATGCCAGCTCTCTATAACTGCAAACCATTGATAGTACTGGTGAATAGGAAACCTATATAAATCTCTTTAGGTGAACACTTCAGCTAAGAAACTCACAAAGGAGCTTTTAATTATTAACTCAATACTGGAGATTGAGTGTCGAACAGCGATTACTTTTAATTTCAATATTTTTCCATGTCGGAATGGAGAATAACCGCATACAAGAAACATACGCTAGATCAACAAGGGTAACCGATTTAATTTAACGGTATAAAGATATTTTGAAATGATTGTATAAATACCTCTATGAATTTTGTTCAGGACTGGTGATAGTTGATGAGAGCCTTTTCATGTCCGATGTCTCCCCAGAGGATGCCTCAAGCCAGATTCAGACAATTGGAGATTTTTCCAGCTTCAGTTCAACATTCCATTTCCTTATCCACTTAGCTACGATGGGAATAACGTTGGGGCATGATTGCTAATCAGACCTGTGGGGCGGAATTATGTGTAAACGATTTTAATTATTGTCTTATATCTGATTACTCGAATATAACCGAATGTTTTTTTCTGGGGGTTTTTTCGGTTATATTTACGTTAATGCTTCACAGAATATATTTGTTCGGTTTTCATATAAGACATAAAGGCCTTTCCGGAGTAAAAAGTATTATTTTTGGCATGTTTTGGGGTTGAAGTTGACAAGTAAATTATCACTTAAACGTTTACTTTCTGTACTTATTCATTGTGTTGGCAACAAAATCCAATAACCCGACTTCACTCCAGAACAGGCTGATAACTTAAACGAACACGATTATCTTTCATTTTGTGTACTGACACGAACCGCATTATATAGGAGGAGCGGTCGAAATAACCGAGCAGTCGGTACATCTGGAAATGCAAAACATGCAGAACTAGGCATCGACGATGGACAGAGTCTCTGTACTTCCGCAGTTAAACAATGACATAACTAAGTAGCATTGGATGCGTCAGGTTTGACATAAAAAGTAAATTGTCTAGGTCTGCAAGCAGGGACGGTCCTGAGTACACTTGCCTTGACTCTGTTACTTTTATGGCGCTAACGGTCATGTCAGCTTGTGGGGTGTGGCATATGCACGGGGCACATATAGCATACGACTATCTCTGTCGAACCGCCTTCCGACAATTTTGCATCCTATCGCAACATTCTCTTGGTACGGCAGGCAGTGTGATATATGTCTACCCGGCGTCAACCATTCACACCATCTCTAGTGCCATCGTGTTCATTTCATTACACGAATCAAGGCTTTCTTCATTAAGGAATTCAGCGATATTCTTGGAGCAAATTCATGTACAGCATTTGGGAATTCCACAATTACATTTCGTTCTACTCATTAATATGAGTTTGGGAATCTTGTTTTGGTTAGCTAATCTGACAAGCCGAGATGGGTTATATTACTATGATACATGTACATACCAAAGTGAAGAGAGTTTATGCATTTGAATAGGACGATCTCAATTTTACCGGATTCTTGTACCTCAGTTATGCTTGTCTGTACCTCAAACCGTAATGTAAACACTTGTCCGATGATATGGGCATGGCTTCGAGATGTCTTTTCGGCATTACTGAAAACTGTTAACCATTATTTCTCTTGCACTCGTACACTAGCTTAAGTTCAATAAAATTTTATTCGGTGCCCTTGTTTCATATTTTGGGCTAATAATCATACGAACAAGAATTTGGATAATCGACGGAGAAATTTTCTATGGATGACTACTGCCTAATGAATGTGGGGTCGGACGTTTATACTTAGTGAAACTTTGATCATGCTGTTTGAGACAATCGGTGATGGTGTAACCTCCCCTCGGCGTGTGCTTCCGTTTCAGAAGCTCACTCCCCTGTCAGGTGGTTTCTGTTGGTGATTTCTGGTGGTGAAACATACGCTTCGTGGAACACTGGTTAGATCAACAAGGGTAACCGATTTAATTAACGGTATAAGGATATTTTGAAATGATTGCCACTTTTGTCCTGCTACTAGCCAAGACTGTTGATAGTTGATGAGAGCCTTTCCATGTCCCGATGTCTTCCCAGAGGATGCCTTAGATCCGATCCCGACGCTTGGGGATTTTTTCAGCTCCGGCTCAACATTTCATTTCCTTATCCACTTAGCTACGATGGGAATAACTCTGGGGCATGTGGGGCAGAATAATGTGTAAGCCATTTTAATGATTGTCTCATATCCGATTACTCGAATATAACGAAATGTTTTGTTTGTTGTTTTTTTTCGGATGACTACTGCCTGCATTCCGGCAGGATGACTACTGCCTGCATTCCGGCAGGATGACTGCCTGCATTCCGGCAGGATGACTACTGCCTGCATTCCGGCAGGATGACTACTGCCTGCATTCCGGCAGGATGGCTACTGCCTGCATTCCGGCAGGATGACTACTGCCTGCATTCCGGCAGGATGACTACTGCCTAATGAATGTCGGGTCGGATGTCTGTACTTAGTCAAACGGTGTCACCTCTTTGATTATGCTGTTTGAGACAAGCGGTGATGGACGTGTGCTTCCGTTTCAGAAGCTTTCTGTTGGTGAGGATCATTTCTCACAGATCCTCGCGAGATGTGCTGTAAAACAATACATTGTAGCTGAGCGAAACTAGGACCTACACATGTCGGTTGTACATGTACTTAGTAAATTATCCTAGAAGTTTCGTATATATTACGTCTAAATGACGTTAATATGCGGAGGCACTACATAATTGTGTGTGCCTTTTGTCTTTAATTCGCAAGAACGCTACGATGTATTGTCAGTAAATTGGTGAAACCATTGTTCATTTTCTGTCAATATTCTGTATATCTGATGGCAGAACGTTTGGCGCTCTTAAGACGTCTTCACTAGATCCCCAAGACGATCATATTTCTCAGAACCGATTAGGATCTCATCATGCTGAACAGGATCAGGGCACATTTTTTACGATGTATTCCTGATTGAATAACTCAGCCACATACACGGACATGAATGAGAATATTTTGGAATGGCGTCATTTTACGTCATGCCAGCATATAGGAACGGCGTATGAATTAAAAGAACGCAATGTTTATGATTTTTTATACTTTCTAATGAATGAGCCCAAACACGAGCACCTTCATTCAGGAAGGAACAAAAAAACATAGCAGATGGGATCGTTAAATCTAAGCCACCGGATCTAGACAGTCCCTTACTTAAGGTCATTCGTTATGAACCGCACCTGCTAACGGGATGTAAGCTGTCTGTTTTAGACATACTATTTGTGTACTGTTAATTAGACTAAAACTAGATTGAGAATACAGCACAGTTAGTGGGGATGTACATGGCATGGAGATAACTGGCATAAAAACTTGGTCGCTTGAAAACAAGTCTTACCACTACATCCACCGATATAATGAGGGCGTTATTGTGATGGACCAGCGGAGGTTCGTGTTCGTATCTCGATGCCTGTTGCAAGTTATGCTCTCTATAAACAGCGTACCATTTATAGTACTTGTGAATGATAAAACTATATAAATCTGTTCAGGTGAGCAGTTTCACTAAGAAACTCACAAAAGAGATTTCACAACCTAATACTGGAGATTTAGTGAATTGTAAACAGTGATAACCTTTAATTTAAATATTCTTCTATGTCGCATTGCAGAGTATCCGCGTAAAAAAAATATGCTTCATGAAATGTAGGTTACATCAACAATTAGATAACCGATTTAATTAAAGGTATAAAGATAGTTTGAAATGATACTTTTGCCATGCTAATAGTCAAGACTGGTGATAGTTGATGAGAGCCTTTCCATGTCCGATGTCTTCCCAGAGGATGCCTCAGGTCAGATTCGGACACTTGGAGATTTTTTCAGCTCCAGCTCAACATTCCATTTCCTTATCCACTTAGCTACGATGGGAATAACTTTGGGGCATGATTGCTAATCAGACCTGTGGTGCGAAAGTATGTGTAAGCGATTTTAATGATCGTCTTATATCCGATTACTCGAATAACCAAATGTGTGGGGTTTTTTTTTTGGTTATATTTACGTTAATGCTTCACAGAATATATCCCTTGGTTTTCATACAAGACATAAAGGACAAAAAAAGCGTTTTCGAGAATAAAGTATTATCTTGGACATCTTTCTTAGGTTGCAGTTGACCAGTAAATTATCACATAAAGCTTTACCCCCTTGTTATTTATTGGGTTGCCAACCTCTCTCTTATGAACAGAATGCAATGACCCGATTTCACTCCATATCATGCTGATAACTTAAACGAGGATGATTTTCTTTCATGCTTACCGCATTGTAGCAACCGTTATTGCTGTTGGACAAAAGAGATTTTGGATATGTAACATATACATGTGGGAATAAGTAAAATGAAATAAATAAAGGAACGATCGAACTAACCGAGCGATCGATACAGCTAAAACTTCAAAACATGCAAAACTATACGCATTGGCGATGGACATGTAAAACAACACAATCGATTGCCATTTCGTAAAGGAGTCTGCACGTTCGCAGCCAACTCATGACATAACTAAGTATCATTGAAGGCCTCAGGCTTGACATAACAGTAACTTGTCCAGGTCTACAAACGGGGACATGACGGTTCCGAGTACACTTGCCTTGACTTTTGTGGCTCTAACGGTCATGCAAGCTTGTGGGGTGTGGCACATGAACGTCGCACACGTGGCATACGACTATCTTTTTCGTCCCTCCTATCAAATACCATCGCAATGTTCTCTTGGTAAACCAGTCAGTGTGGTATATCCCTGACCGGTGTCGACCAATCACACCATATATTGTGCCTTCGTGTTCATTTCATTACATGAGTCAAGGCTTTCCTCTATAATGAATTCGGCAATATTCTTGGAACAAATTCACACAGCATTTGGGAATTCTACAATTTCATTTCGTTCTACTCATTAATATGGGTTTGGGATTCTTGTTTTGGTTAGCTAATCTGACAAACCGTGATGGATTATGTTACCATTATACATGTACATGCCAAAGTTGAGAGAGTTTATGCATTTTAATAGAACGACCTCACTTTTACCGGCTTCTTGTACCTCAAACCGTAATTTAAACACGTTTTCGATGATATAGACATGCCATTAATGAAAACTGTTGACCAAAATTTCTCTTATACGACACAAGCTTAAGTTTATGGGAATTTTATTCGGTGCCCTTTTTGATATTTGTTGCTAATAATCATACGAACAAGAATTTTGCTTAACGACGGAGAAATTCTGTATGGATGACTACTGCCTAATAAATGTCGGACGTCTGTACTTAATGAAACAGTCTTACCTTTCTTTTCTTATGCTGTTTGAGACAATCTGTGATGGTGTAACCTCCCCTCGGTGTGTGCTTCCGTTTCAGAAGCTCACTCCACTGTGAAAACAACAAATAAAGCGTTTTGCTGATCAGAAAAACCTTTAGTGATGTCAGCAGATGCTTTGCTGATATCATTAAATGATTTGATTTGATCTTTAAGTATTTGATGATATCTTTTGATATGTACTTCAAGATCCTCATGATGGTCATATGAACAGTCACAATCAAAGCGTGACTGAGATACATCATTCTCTAGATGACTTTACAACGATTATTATGGATTAAGAATACTGATCAGCGATACGAAATTTATATTTTTGGAACATCATGATGTCCTGTAGGCATCATTGAAAACTGTTGACCGCTTCTCTCTTGCAGGAAACTAGCCTATGTTTATGTATACTATGAGTGTCTTTTTGAATTTGATGCTAATACTGTTATATGGAATATGGAATAGGTCTTTGGATTATGGCCGCGGATATTCTTTAATGGACGACGGCTGAATTATGAATGACGGACTAGGCGCTTGTACTCATTATATATTTGATGATATCAGCAACAGCTTTCAATTGGACCGGCAAGTATCGTGTTCTAAATATCAAATCCGTATCGCTCATCCGTATGATGGATGGCGTCCACCGCCGTAATTGGCTTATCTTAGCTGGTAATCATTGGAAGAATGTCAAAAGAACTTCACGTAAAACGAAAAGTATAACACTAATATTACAAATAGAAAATCAGACCTGATGAGACCCAAACACACATCTTCAATGAATAAATGTGTCGGATCCTTCATTCATTGGGAAGCCGTCGTGTATTAAGAGTTTCCAAAGATCAATAATCCAAAGACCTGTTTCATTAATAATATTAACGCCTAAACTAAAATAACCGAAAGATAAAAGGTAAATTGGAGTTGCTTGATAGATAGAAGGGATCAACAGTTTTCAATGATGCCGGCAAGTTCAACTGCTAATAATTCTTATAACAACACCAACCACCTGACCATACAAGACAGATGCTTCCACTAAAATAAGATATACAATGATGTTGATATAGAACGTCAAACTACATGACTAGAGGACATTCATCCCTCGCTGGGAACACTTGTATTTCATTTAAATATAGACAATGTTCCGGTGCGATGTCTAAGAGTGTCCCTTTTAGCCACCGAACTTAGCCTTAGTCTCCACATCGCCCAGAGTAATATGTCCCGGGGTTGTCGATGTGAAGTCCCAAAAGTAACTCGAGCTTCATGCCAATCTGCGTGGCTACAAATTCTCTCTTGATGCAGTCAAGTCGTAAAAATACGGGAGAAAAACTTGTAGTTGTATCGCGGCACCATCACGAAGACAGACGTTCGAAGCACTTTTATGCATTCATCGGACACTGTCTTTTTCATTTACCTAATGGACTTTTTAGTGGCAGCTCACATTTGTTGCTGGAGAGAGAAATCACCACAGGAAGATAAACATTCGGGAACGATAATTGGCGATGGCCTTCGAAAAGTGCGGGGTTTATTTGGCTTCCATTCACTGGAAGTGACCGAGGAGGGTGTTCTTTGGCTTATCCATGAAGAAATGGATAATGCCTTAACCGAGCCTTGAACCCCGCAATGAGGTTGTGAGGTTTTATTTTAGCTTTTGGAGAAGACAACATTTCGGATAACTATATGTCCAGTGGTTTTGCATCGCTCAAAAAAATGTTCGCTTCGGTATATGTATGATGTCAACGTTGAGAATGGACGTAAATGCAATGGCTGGAAAGCCATCGCGGGAAGGTGATATATGGCTTACCTACAATGTTTTTCGACATATCACAATCCATTTGTCAAGTGTATGTCACAATTTAAGCGAGCGTTCTGCACATTGAGGAAATAGAAACCAAGGAACTCGTGTTGAAGGTGATCTCGGGTTTTCACCACAAATTATAGGGATAGAGAGGTGGATTCTGAGGAGGACTGGGTCATCGTTTTGAGCTCAGTATGGGACTATATGTACGGTATATGGATAAAAATCGTAGGTTGGATCAAACCGATGGCAGCTAAAATGATTGTTGTGTTCTTGACATTTGCTTTATTTAGTTTGACCGAAAGCGTGAATTAAAATGTATCATTGACTACCGGTACATGAGATGATCGTTTTCAAATATTAAATAAATCGTAAAAATATTAAATTACATAAAAATATTTTAATCTTATGGCCTCACTGTGAAGTCACCAAGTGGCCACATGAATTTCAAAGTATTGTCCCATATGATCATTCGAACATGCAGAAAAATTAACAAAAATAATAATATAATGACAAAATATATGAAAAATTACCGAAAATAGAATAATTTTGATATTATGACGTGGGTGGGACGTTCTAAGCGACCATAACATATAATAAATTATTATAAATTGCCTAAACGATTCTTTCAGAACGTACAGATCAGTTTTGTATTTGAAGTAGAATATAATTAGCCGGTTCTGGCGCATGGAAGCCATGGAAGCCGATGACGTCACTAAAAAAAATAAAAATAAAACAAAATAAAACAAAAATAATAAAAAAATAAATAACTAAAAAAAATTGAAACAAAAAAAATTAAAAACAAATTTAAAAGAAGCATTTCCCTCATCAGTCCATTTGTATTGGTCGACTAATCAACATGTCGTGTACGTGTAATTTCTGTCAGAGAACCTTGTCTCGTCGCGATAGTATGCTCAGACACATTCAATGCAAACACGGCCAACAGACACCACGGAATCCCGCTATAGTTCAACCAAGTGGAGTAGAGCATCCCTATACGATGACGGTGAGCGGCCCAACGGGATGTGGAAAGACGTCCTGGGTGATGAAGTTCTTAGAGGAAGGCGTAGCAACTCCAGCTCCGACACGCGTTGTATGGTGTTATAGCCAATGGCAGCCCGCGTCAAGAATACGCGATTACAGAATGTGAACTTCGTCCCAAAAATTCCTCACGACATCAGCGAAGAGTATTACTTCGATTCCGAGCAGACCAACGTGGTAGTGCTAGATGACCTGATGAGTGCGGCCAAGGACAATTCGAAAGTTGCCGACCTATTCACCAAAGGATCCCATCACAGAAATTTGTCCATAATTTATCTGACTCAGAATCTCTTCCCTCAAGGCAAGGCATCTCGAGATATCACGCTAAACTGCCAGTATTTCGTCCTATTCAATACTCCTATCGATAGACAGCAAATTAGCACGTTCGGGAGACGGATCTTTCCTCGAGATACGACACATTTCATGGCAAAATTTCACGAAGTCACATCTCGTCCGTGCGGATATCTGTTCATCGATTTAAAACCCCATAGAGCGGAAAATGACAGACTGTCTGCCAATGTAATATCAGGCGATGTGAAACTCGTGAAAGAAGAGGAACAACTGCCGCCTCGTCCAGCCCCAATTCATAATCCATCAACTCAAATTCAACGCATACCATCTCACGATCCAGCATGGTCCGCTAAGAGGAATGAACAAGTGGGAGAGGGATTATATACGAAGACGGATGCACCGTGGTTCAAACGGAATGAAATGATGACGAGTCCCAGCAGAGGCAGATGATCCATAGGAGCGGGAATGAAATGGAATGACGAAAGAGAAAATACCCTTCAGATGACGAACTCATCCATACTGGGGAAATAGATCTACCTACCCACTTGAGGAAACGGGTCAAATATAACTTGTGGAAAAGCTTGTTCGGTAAACCTATCGCGGGAGATTGTAAGGTTGAAATTGTCAAGAGAAAACAGCGAGATACAATCCAAGGTTACGACGAGGATGAGTCTGGTGCAAATGCTATGAAGGATTATATTCCAACGATGATGATCAAAAATACTACAATCTCCTCGTGAACATACAAAAGCTACAAACTGATTATATTCATAACGAGATTTTGAAAACAACGAGGCGTCTGCAAACTATATACGACATAGACTACGAGGAAGCACTCAAACAGACGATTAAGATGCGGAAATGCTTATTCGATAAGTTGATTGATGACGGTGAGAGCGAGGACTCCGAATAAAGACCCTAGTAGAAATATTTGAATGGAAGGCTAGATGTCGAAATAATAGCCACAACAAAACAGTTTTCCATCTTTATTTGTAAAGCAGTGCTATGAGTTGATGAATAAAGCGTTTATATTTTGTAATCTTCGTATTGGTTTGTCTGTATTTTATCCTCCTTCTCTTTTATCCTAATACACCAATGCTAGTTCTATGAAGCGTGTTCAGACATGTCCGATAGTCTGAAACGTGTGTAGCTAAATACATATTAAATGTAGAAAAAAGCGATAACGGGTATATGCTGTCTACAGACGCCACCACCACCACCACGGCGACCACCACCGCCACACACCGCTACTACCACCACCACCGCCACGACGACCACCACCACCACTACCACCACCACGCATGCGCATCCGAATAGCGGCGAAAGTTACCGTATATGAGCTTTACGGTAGACCCCGACACGAGGAAAACAGCGTGTGCGTATGTCCCTTATTTCTCGAGAAAAGATCAAATCACGTGACACCGATTATCGTCTAATTGCGGCGAAAGTTACCGCCGGGCGATAAAATTGTATATGGCCTTTATTGTGCATCTATACGAGAGGAATACAACGCCGTAAGCCGCTGTCTTAGTTCCCGAGATATCGCCATTGGTAATTTATAGAAAATACGACGAAAATCGGCGAGGTCCAAAAAAAAACTCGAATTTTTTTTTTACTCCGACACAAAATATGGACGCTCTAGGAGCATAACTAAGGAATTTACGCATTTCATGCTTCATTCAACGTCTATGTACATAGGAATCAATACGACTTCAGTGTATTACCTATGCCGATATGGTGGCCTACTTAAGGCGACCTAGTGGTCTTACTTATGGTGACTACTTATGGTGACATATTGACCTAGTTATGAGATCCAGGTTTTTGGGGGGATTTTTTTATATTTTTAGTGACGTCATCGGCTTCCATGGCTTCCATGCGTGAGAACCGGCTAATTATATTGCAATATTTGAGTAAAATCGAAAATTAAATTTAAAAAAAACCCTGAAAAGTACTAAAAATAGTAGCATTTCGATTGGATGACGTCACATCAAAAAGTGACCAAAACCTGTAAAGTAAAAATGACACCCAACAGTTTCGCATTCCACACATTACCAGGATCGAAATGATACCAAAAAATCAGTTTCGGCACGAAAATAGAATGGGATGACCCAAGGAACAACTATAAGTGAATTGACCAATTTAGAGGGTTAAGTTAATAGTAAAAACGTCACCGTTTTTTACCTTTTAGTCTGTGAGAGACTAATAATGACAGGTACCGAACAATGTAATGTACTATAGAATGTGACTTTCCGATTAGTTAAAATTACGGAGACATTTTTAGAGACCTTCATACGTTCCCGAAAGAACAAATATTGTGACATGTCGCGGCCCTGGGATACTCCTACTTATTATCAACAGGTTTACAGTAATTCGCCAATGTTACACTTTGTACAACTCTAAGCAATAACATCATCGAGATGAATCTCTCTCCACTAGACACAATTTTGGTGCCTATACAGCTTTGATCGTTTAGGAATAATTCGATGGAATCACTTTTTGTGGGCCATCCTCACGAAACTGGGATAACAAGCACCGCTCCATCGATTTGGATAGCCCGATCTACTTCTGTGACTAATCAGGGTTCATAACGGGTCATCTAAAGTTCTCGATGAACTGAACGTGTAACGTACAAGCGAGGCTGATAAGAGCTTGTCAAGAAGCTTTAGGGATATGCATAGAAATTGGTGTTGGAGCACAGCCCTGACAGTTTGTCTTCATGTTTGCACAAGCTCAACTCCATTGCAAAAACTGATGTACAACAGTATAATTTACCGTCATTGTCGAAGTAGAGTAAACATGCAACAACCGTTTGGTCATGATTCTCGCGTGTTCTATTTACTTGGGGCGTTTGATTTGATGTGGTATACCAAAGGAAGTTATCTTCATTTTATTTGATTATGGAGGAGGGAATTCATTACAGAGAATTTAGGCCTATTGAGTGGAATTATGTGACATAGGGCCATGACAGACATTAGCTGCACATCCGTAGTCAACTCTTCACTTTGGGGATCGTAATGGTTGCTAACAAGACATAATGTCGCAAGAGAAGATGTCTCATGAATGTTCTCATCAAACAAACTCGATCAGGAGATGTTAATAGTTCCTTATCGCTCTTCTCTATGTATAAGTTAACAGGAATAATTTGGCAAACAAAAACACCATTGATGTACTTGCATGACAGATAACCTGACAATGTGCCGTTCCCGGGTAGTATCTGAACAGTATGGAAGACGGTAGCGGTCACTCGCCTTCTCGCATACTCGCCCTGTATTTTACTGACACGAGAAATCGAGAAGTCGAGGACGCGAGGCCAGAAGTCGAGAACACGAGGCGAGAAGTCGAGGCGAGAAATCGAGATTGCGAGGTGAGAAGTCGAGAACGCGAGGCGAGAAGTCGAGATTGTGAGGCGAGAAGTCGAGATGTTTCTCGACTTCTCGCCTTTGTGGCAAAACGGCGAGAAGCCTTCTCGCCTAAAATCCGTCCATTCTCGCATGCTCGCCTTCTCGACTTCTCGCCTTTTTTACGGAGCCGCATATTGTGCACCAGTTGGTGAGAGAAATCGCGACTAGTCGACTTTACAACATGTCGACTTGCCCCGTTTCTTTGCGGCAAGTCGACTTGTTTTTGTCGACTTGACGCTTTATATCTCTGCAAGTCGACACACCAAGAGTCGACTTGTCGTGTTCTTTCGCAGCAAGTCGACTTGTCGCAGGTGGACTTGTTTTCAAGGCGACTTTCGCCAAGCCGCCTTTCAAAGCTGAAAATATGTCAACTTTCCATAAGTCGACTTGAACAGTTGTTCCGCAACTAGTCGACTTGACAAATGTCGGCTTGTATAGTTATTTCGCAACAAGTCGCCTCGTCGAATGTCGCCATGTGTTGTTATTTCTCAACAAGTCGCCTGATCAAAAGTCGACTTTGCAACAACTCGACATCAATCAAGTCGACAAATAATAATAGTCTCGCCGAGTCGACTAGATAAAAGTCGGCAAGATGTGTTAATTTCGCGTCAAGTCGACTTGAAACAAGTCAACAAATAATATTATTCCCGTCAAGTTGACTCCCGTAAAGTGCTGTGATAACAGTAGTAGGGAAATGTTAAAACCGGTATATTCCGAGGGCAGTGTTTTGTGGCTGGACAGTGAGGTGATTGACTAAAGGGCGGGATGGACGTCGGTGTACACGCTCAGTAAGGCGGACACCGACATGCCGACTTCCTCCACTTTATCTCCACTATAGAAGCGCCAATAACGTGGCGGCATGGCTCACCGGCACACTCGGATCTACAGATTTCACATATAGGCGCAAAAAGAGCAAGTTGTAATGTGCGTTATGTGGGTTCTGTGGGATGTGGCGTAGCCTTGTCTGCACCAGGGATGGGGATTGAGGTCACCTCCGTTTATACCGCTGTATTGCAGTAACGCCCTCAACGCCGGTCTCAACGCAACGTATATCCCTTACGCTCACTATGCCTATACGCTGGGAACAGTTTAGGACGAGTTTAAACCTGTACGAAAATTAGTATTGTTTGGCTAGCTCAAATGGGGCCTGGTGTGCGCGATTGATGCATGGGGCATGAATGAGGCACGAGGAGCAGGAAGAAGGGGAGGAGTACTGAGGTGCCTAGGTGATAGATGTGGTTGTGCGTGCAGGGCATCCCATGCCTCAGCGTTGGGGCGTCAATGGTTTAAGACGGGAGTTGAGGGAGTTACGCTGATACGACGATGAAAAACACAATGATGTAAAAAAAAAATTCCCATGCAATTAAAGGCCTTGGAGTGTTTAATGGATACTTCACAAGACACTATTCGCCCCCAATGCACAGCCACAAAACACTGCTCGTCGAAAAATACCGGTTTTAATATTTCTCTACTACTAATATTACATATGCCGACTTTCATCAAGTCGTACTGAAGCGAAAAACTACTATTTGTCGAGTTCTTCAAAGTCGACTTTACGACAAATTAGCACGTTTTGTCAACTTTTGCCAAGTCTTCTTATAAGATTTATGTAAATAGTCGACTTCAAAAAAGTCGACTTACTATGGTATATCGCGACAAGTTGACTTGTAGAAGTCGGCAAGTCGTTATACATAGAACGACTTGTCGTGTTATAAGTAGTCAAGCTGACATAATGTATTCGTCTTTTTTTAAGTCGACTTTGTTGAAATCGACTTGTTGAAAAGTCGATTTAAAGGAAGTCGACTTGGGTAATATGTCGTCTTAATGAAAGTCGACTTGATGTGAAAAAACTCGGCAAGACGACTTAAGCAAGTCGTTATGTTGCAAAAGAAGTGGTGCAAGTCGTCAAAATAACGCGTCAAGTCGTCAAAAACAACGCGTCAAGTCGTTATGTGTCCAGTCGGCTTGTCGAGTAACAACTATGAACTGGTGCACAATATGCGGCTCCGTACTTTTTGCCACAAAGACGAGAAATCGAAAAAGATCTCGACTTCTCGCCTCGCGTCCTCAACTTCTCGCCTTCTCGTCTCCACTTCTTCTGGACTTCTCTTGTCAGCAAAATACAGGGCGAGTATGCGAGAAGGCGAGTGGCCGCTACCGTCTTCCATAGATCAACCTTCTATTTATTTGTCCGAGTGCCTGTTTGCATGCAAATCTTTATTTGTACTCAGTTTTTCATGAGGTCTCGAAAACTACAAAAACCGAATTTCACATTTCATACAGGCCATACAATCTCATATTTCATGCAGGCCATACGCCGCCTCGTCTCTAACTAACCGTGTTCATTGATTCAACCATCAGTGTTCAAGCAATTGTGAATGTTGTAATCCACGGGACACTCAACCAATTGGTCAGACGTATCAGTAACATTCAGCGGAACATCAATCCGTTGTTCTAACGATGTTGAGTCAAACATTCAGAAAACATTCGAACTGCCGCTTCTGGTTAAGCAGACTAATGGTTTGTATCACGAAGAACTGACGTGAAACATGAGCCTTCAATGAGCCTTGCTATCGGGTTCAACATAAATCCGTTGAAAATATCTTGAAACTTCCCTCCAACTAAATATTTTGTCGTCCCCATGGTCTCGGCCGTATGCTTAGATCTGATACCTTGCGTTCAAAGAAATCTTATAGCCTTTATGTGTATAACTGTCCCACATTAACCCCTGAGCGGTATCGATACATTGGCAAAGAAGAACATAATCACCTGCTGTTTTCAAAGACTGTGAGCGATCATTACATCGATTCGCTATCCACTGTGATGCCATAGATCATCAACAAATGTATATTTGGACACCAGGCACAGCTACCTCATAAAGACAGCGTAACGATCCATGTGTCTATACAGTTAATACTAAAATCATACCGTTTCCGATTTCACGCAGGTCATACAATGCCTCGTCTCTAAAACTGAAAATGTTTATTGATTCAAGTAATGTTGAATGTCTCAATCCACAGGTCAGTCGACAACAAAATGGATTAACATATCCTTAAAATTTTCCTGAACATCAGTCTCATGAATGTTCTAGCGATGTTGTGTCAAGCAGGAATGAAACATCCTAGTTGCAGTTTCTTGTTAAGCAGACTTAAAGTTTGTGCCAGATATATTAATGAAAGAAATCCCGTACCATGCAACATCTCTACTTTCCAGGATCTTCATATGGGATTCACGATAAATTCGTTGAAAAATCTCAAAACTTCCTACTCGTGAGAAAAAGTAGGAACATTTTGAAATATATATAAGCTCTTGAAATCTTGAATGCATGATCAGATTTAACGGCTTACGTTCAAAAAATACTTGTAGCTTAAATTGCCCACATTATAGCTTGTGTGCGACTCGCGCTTCGAAATATCTATAATTTCCCCCATTATCCCAATACAGATGTCTACAAACAGTGACAATTTAGGACGTAAGGCTTTTCTGCGATACACTGAGAGTGAGACAATGCTCCATCGATTTCAATTTATCGAAAACACGATTTATGTTCAGGAAATCGCTGAAGTAATGTGTACTTAACCAGTTACGTGCTCTGTTGGCTCATATCTGATTCTAGAAACAATCTGAATGGCAGAAAAATTGTTCAAACGTACACCTGAATCGTTAGTCTTTTTGCTGCATGTCTGCTTTGAATTTGTTGCTAATGGTATCATTTGCTTGAAGCTATCTTAATATGGAAGCGGGATATGTTTTACATATGATGGCTGGCTATTCGGATACCTGCATTTAACCCAAACAGTTTTTTTCTGATTACGAAAGAATCCAGTGTAACTTTACATGTAAGTGGATCCTTAGAAATCCAATATCTGGATCACACGAAGAGTTCAACTGCACCCACAAGTTAACTCCGTAGTCACAGATCACCCAACCTAGCTTCACACAGTCGAAAGATTTTATACTCATTCGTGTCAATAGAACACCATACAATTATTGAAATTTGTAATAGAAATTTTATTTATTTTGCGTTATAAATTCAGTATTTTTGCGGCCATTCATGAAGTCGTCTTTCTATGAAGATGTCACCGGCTGACTGCGGTCGCCATTTTCAAATCTAGGTCAACCTTTCAATGAGATCGCGACGTCGGTCAAACGATATTTTGTCGTACCCGGATCAATTTCACTAGCTTCTGTGGTCCTGTCTAACGCACTAATAGTGAAATGAAGGAATTTTACCCGGTAGCCTTTAACCTTAATTAAACCTCAATGTTAACACTGGTTCGATGAAATGGTCAAGGTATAGTGTCCTGAGTCACAATATCCATGGATAACACCTTGAATATCTTGGCATGGCCGCGAAGAGGATTTACCGATTTCAACTTCGTGATATCTTGTCTGCGCTATTGAAAATTGCCGACACCATTTTTCCTCTCACAGGTTTATTGCGTTTTTTACGTTTAATGAAATGTTATTTCATGCCTTTTTCAATTTCGTGCTAATAATCAAAGTATTCTCATTATAGACCCAGTAATCTTTACTTAACCACTCACATGCTCTGTTAGCTCATACCTGATTCTAGAAACAATCTGAATGACAGACAATTTTTTCATACGTACACCTAAGTCGTTAGTCTTTCTGCTGCATGTCTGCTTTGAATTTGGTGCTAATGATGTCATTTGTTTAAAGCTATCTCAATATGGAAGCGAAATATGTTTTACATGTGATGGCTGGCTACACTATTTCAGATATGACATCTGTGTTTAACGCATACAGTTTCTCTGATTATGAAGGAACCGAGTGTAACTTTACATGTAAGCGAAACCTTAGTTATCCAATATCTGGATCACACAGACAGTTCAACTGTTCCCGCAAGTTCACTCGGTATATAGTCACAGATCAACCAACCAAGCTTCACACAGTCGAACGATTTTAGACTGACTCCTGTCCATAGAACAGCATACAATTATTGAAATTTGTGATAGAAAATCTATTTATTTTACATTATAAATTTAGCATTTTTGCGGCCATTCATGAAGTCGTCTTTGAATGTCTTGCCAGCATTATTGAAAGCTGTTGACAGCTTCTCTCTTGCAGGAAAGTAGCGTGTGTTTATGTATACAATTGTCTTTTTGAATGTGGTATTAATGCTGTTATATGGAATATGGAATAGTTTTTTGGATTATGGACGCGGATATTCTTTATTGGACGACGGCTGAATTATGAATGACGGACCAGACGCTTGTAATTCTATGAAGATTACAAGCGTCTAATCCGTCATCCATAATTCAGTCGTCGTCCATTAGAGAATATCCGCGTCCATAATCCAAAGACCTATTCCATATTCCATATAACAGTATTAGCATCAAATTCAAAAAGACAATCATAGTATACATAAACATGGAAAGTATTTCTCAAGCGACCAAGCAGTTTTCAACGTATCATGACTCAAAAATATCAAATCCGTATCGCTGATCAGTATTCTTAATCCATAATTCGTTTGTAAGTCGTCATCTAAGAATGATGTGTCTCAGCCACGCTTTGATTGGCGACTTCTTCATATGAGTACCATGAGGATCTTGAAGTACGTAAGGTTTTAAACACATTCTTCGGGTTAAGCGGAATTAGACACGGAAGTTACGAAACGCATGGCACTTCATAGATCTTGCACGCTACGTTCACGTATTTTTTTATCAGCATGCGATATGTATCGCCAAATTTGAGAAACTTTGAGTGGAGGCGTTTGGTGGAATAGCCTATTTTATAGTTTTGTAACAATGTTTTGTGACGTTGATTAAAATCGTCACATTTAACACAGGATCTAACAAATGCTACTAAGCGAGATATGTATACGCCATATGCAGGTCCCACTGGAATATTACTGTCCAGAAAGGGATAGTTTACGATGTCGAAGTTGTAATCATCTCTTTTGTCATAAAGTCGACGAGAGAGAATGCCCGCTTCATTTTTATAGAGATATAGATTTAAATAGGATGTGCCTGTACGGCTGTCTGTAGTTTCCTTCAAATCCAGTGAAGGTGGATATATATCCTTCACTGCGTCATTTATATAGCGATTATCCAGAGCGAGAAGATCGTCTATATAGCGTTTGGTGAATGAGAAGGAACGGGCTTTGAATGGATCGGTTTTTGAAAACGCCTGCATATAGTCATATTCATAAGAGAACAGATACCGGTCAGCCAACAGGGGTGCACAATTAGTACCCATTGGAATACCTATATGCTGCTGATATATTGTGTTGCCAAATTTCATATAGATATTTTTAATGAGAAATTCAAGCAACTCTATAAAAAAAGAAACATCCCATGAATGATATCTCTTGTATGTAGTCGAGCTAAAGAATGCTTTATGGCTTCCGACATTAATATATCTACGATCAGTTTTCTTGAACACAGATACTATTAATGAACTTACACGGTCAATAAGATCCTGATGAGGGATTGTAGTATAGAGTCGAGAAATCCCATGTGGATACATGTCTGTACGGTATGTGACCTTTAGCATCAAGTTCTTCCGTAAGACATTTTGAGTTTTTCAATATCCACATACATTCAAATAACCCTACAAGAATGTACTTCATCGACTAATATGAAATGGGTTTAAAACGATATGAGAACAGGAGCTATGATGACGACGAAGTGATGTGAATTATTGTATGAGATTCAAAAATAATCAAATCATGTAACCTCGCCCGTAATGAAAGACTCTCCATGCCCATGATATTTTAGTTTCGGTTCAAGGAACCTTATTACAACACAGACATGTAGGCTACTCATGTTGAACCAATGAAGCCTATTGATATGTTGGGGGTGAGGGTCATCACCGCTACCATTTGGTGAAATCTGTGACCATCTGCTTTCACTAAATAACTGAACTTTTCGTTTAAACACTTGGAAAATTGTGTGTCGTGATGCAATGATAACTTACTGAACTGAATGGCGGGACATGTAAGATTCCCGGGAGGCATTAACTAAATCAAGTCGTTTTTATTGTGCTCCTGTGACAATTCCTAACGTATAGATATCAAACATATGATATCGTTCAGTGTATCATCATCAAATGTTCGGTGCATTTTGTATCAACATGTCAATATCAGAAATTGAAGCGCATGCAAGTAATACCATGTACATGTATGTATGTATTCATGTATATAAACCTCTCAGTGCTTTTGCTGTTCTCTGCGGATGAAGACAGTTGTCTTTGAAAGCTAACACATTATGTATCGAATTGCCGAAGTCGCTTTCTTTATTTTGAGTTTAGTTAAAGCGCTCCCCACTGGGATATTTATGTCATGTAGTGCCTGAATATGTACCCTTACGTTATGCTGACATCTCGTATGTATTCACGATGAGAAAAATAGGTTATGCAATTTTAATATCAATCAAGGTAAATTGAGGAACCATAACGCGTTTTTTTGTTATAACTTCGACCGTAAACTTGACATAAAATGTCATTCTAATCAAAGTTGTCAGTTATGACGTCACCATGACGTCATTTTTACCCAACTAAATTTTTTTATTCAATAGCAAGTTAGACAATAATATATTCATTATACTGATACAATTCGTTAAGCGCAACATAACAGGGGTGGTGAAAACGATACCGACATACTGACAAGAATTTTACTGATTGCATCATTCTGAAAAAAAATAGCATTAAGAACCATATAGCTGGAAGAATTAGGACTTATTAAATAATAAAGTTTTTTCTATCTGTACGGTTTTACAGAATTAACCATAATGTCTGTGTTTCAAAGACCTATATATGTCAAACACCCAAACGGCCAGGGTGTGAACTATAGTGCCACTGAGCTCGATATAGGATAGGCTTAAACAAAAACATGTTTGCAGAATTCTCCAATGTGAGTGTGTGGGAGGGAGCGGGGGTGGAGGTGACACATATGTCTATACTATTGGCTGGTCTGCACAATTTTCAATATAATCATTCATATTGTTGCTACTATACAAGCTTTCTCACCTACCATTCTCTATGGTCACTTGTGAAGCGGAGAACCTGAGGACCCCGAGCGTATTTGTCACATAATTAGCCCGATGTAATAATCAAAGTGACTAGGAAATTTAATTAATGGTCAATTTCCCTGACGAACAAATATTCAAACACAATCAGTTCACTGCCTCGGGTTACTCAATTTATTAATTGAGAGAACAACGCACATGAAGTCCAATTACAGGCCTGGATATAATTAGGGCTGAAACGTCAAGAGGATATTCATGATAGTGTAATTATAGGCGCTATAATTAGTGAATGAAACATGTAATATTATAATGAATAGTATTGTGAGTGATGTCATTCATACAGTTATAAAGTAATTAAATAAAAAAAACAATGTACAATGTGCGGTGTGCATATATTTGTATAACACACGTGAGTTGGTGTTAGAAATTGGGATTTCATTCACATTTCATCTGAGGTTATCGATAATAATAGGAATATGCATTCATGGGAAATCACAGACGTCATTCCGATAGGTCATACTAATTCGGGGTGATGCTGTTTTCAAGCGGTTTGTTTTCAAGATGTGCTTACCTATCACTCAAACCCGTCACTTTCAATCCGTGAAAATGACAAACTCTGCAATGAAGTCCAAAATTTTATTGAAAAGAGTGAGCGGTTTAATGTATAATAGAAGGTGGGCAGTCTCCATATATCGGGGCTTTATTAGTTATTAGTTATTGTGGATTTTACAGCTGACACCACGGATACGTAGTCGCATACAGTATGATTTAACTGCTTCCAGTGAGATCTAACTACACCCATGCCACCCAAAAACTAAGAGTAAGAGAGAGAAAAAGAAGAAGATAAAAATTATATATACATTGACATATTATGGACGTTATTTATATTTTTCTGTAGTTCGTCCTGCGTTTTATCATTTGATTAGACGAAATATTGAATATTGTTAAAACCACTCATACATAATGTCTACTCTACCTCAAGCCTGTGCTCAATGACATCGATCTGTAAAACTTTATTTATATCTGTCAATTAATTATGTAGGGAAAGGGGTATTTAAGTTGTTAAAACTTGTCCCCAAGTCCCGTTGTTCATGAGACAATAAAATAAGTTTAAACTAAACTAAACTAAACTAAACTAAACTATCACTCAAAATTTGGACGGCTTGAATTACTATCAGCACTGACATTGTTAAAAGAGAGACACTATCGACTTTAGTTGGAATAACTATTAAATGCCGAGGCAGAATGTAAAACGCTCAAGAGACTGATAGAGTTAATCCATTAATGCAGATTTTAACAGAATTTTAAAGCATATTCGAAGAGAAGACAGTACAATGCTTAAACATGAAACTTTCAACAAATTCAAGAAATAGAAAGAGGGAGGAGTACACAGACATCAGTCTATCGAGAAAAGTAGACACTCAAACTACTTTTATATGTTTTTTCTCCAATGCCTAATAATTGTACATTCCGCAACAAAATAATCAAATCGTGTTGAGTATTCCAATATTTGATGCCTAACCTTTCTTCCAGTATCTATTGGTGATGCTGTCACGCTTCCGTTGGATAACCAGAATCAGAAATTGAGCTTCAAGGACAACATAATTGAACGTTCTGGTTCTGGCGCATCTTCACAAGTCCAGGTCAATCCTAAATCCTCGCAGAGAGTTTACCTGGACATTTTTGGTGATTCAAATGAGTATATGAGACGATGCCTCTATTATACAATCTCGTATACTTCGTTTGTTTTGAATTAACTTGTCGGTATCCCAAGTCTACGAATTTTGCTTTGACTTTCGATGTGGATTTCAGCCTGACATCAAAGCAATTTGGCCCGCGATGAAATTCAAACCTGTCACATCTCATACCTCGCAGTGGATTGGCGTAATTAGCTAGCTGAGCGCGTTCACTGATTGGTTTGATTTGGAGAAAACCAACTGATCTACTTATATCCAGAACTGGTATGGGTAACTAACTAACCCAGTGTATCTATCCTATCAGATCGATCGATACACTGGCTCGAGAGGATGGTTCTGCAGTAGCAAGAATACGAACACAATGCAACACAACGATAAAGGTATGAACACGTCGATCGTTGAGGTTAGTTTATATTTACAGGTCTTTTATCACCGGAAAGCCGGACTCCTTGTTCTACCCAGACAGACTATACCTCTCCTTTGGCTCGTGACCCTTACATGAAAGATGTAACAGACTTAAACACCATGCTGTTCTCCTCAGATAACAATGGAACCTTGTAGTATCAACAATAAATACACCTTATTACCAGGAAATCTCCTGAAGATTACATACATATATTTATACAGATACATGCTGGTACAGGCGCCTATCGATTATCTGGGTCACTGCAGCATTAATATATCACGATATAAAACTTTCTACGTTCTGAGTAAATAAGAGATGTTGACAAGCATGTGATAATATGTCCAATATTGTTTCAGCATCATTGACATAGGGTGAGGATTAGGATCATGTTTAATGGTTAACCGCAAATCGAACTTAACCCTTCCAGGCCTGATTTCGACGATATGGGGAGGGGAGTATTCTCCCTTCCTAAATAGTTGTGCTACGGTTAGAATAAGTTAATCGTCTCACATTATATGTTTATTAGGTCATCTGAGACGAGAAAATGACGAAAAATATATATATTTTTTGCTTTATTGTATATTCCAATTTTTCGAACCTTGGGAAATGATTATCTTATGTAGAATACGGCCTATGCAGAAAAAGCAAGGATTTTGAAGAACGAAAACGAAAGTGCTCAGTTACATTCTCATAGCTGTCATTTTGAATTGACCCATGCACCTGCTCGGGAGGTTAGGTAAGTATCTCGATTGATCGTAACTCATTCGTACGCTGTTCCGCAATTCCCGATAACAAATGTATAACAACCACCTCATTGGGGCATAAGAATTCCCAGTCGGAGTTTCGGACACCGCCGGAAGTGACGTCATATATAGTAAAAGCAATGTTTGTCGATTACGCATCAATTCTGTATTATACCTATGTTGACCTAGTTTCAAAATAATGATTTATAGATTATTTCCTCCGTTTATATGGGCAAAGCATATAAAAAGTAGTTCGCCCATGTGCGAAACTGACGTTGTTCGATCGGATTCAAACTTAACCGTGTGGGCGTGGGTTTTCCATGCGTAAACATCATCTCCCTCTATTGGTTTAATGTCACACTCATGGTTATTTCACTTAGCCAGTGTTATAGCTATAGTGGAGTAAGCCTGTGAAACAGAGCATTCGGTGTGGGGAGGTTGAAGGTATAACACAAGAAATAATAAACATTTTTGCAATAGCCAACTGTCTCGACTCGATATCACACCATCGCGAGGCAATAACGGACGATCTCGACGCACAGGTCTTTGCTGGTTTGTGTTCCAACATGCCAGCTGAATGAATTTCGACAACTTAAGTGGAAAATTCTGAGATTTTTTGTGTCTTGAACCATATTTTAAGGATAAATTCGTTACTTAATCAACTGATTTCACGACCAGAGATAAAGACACAGATCGACCCGGAAACATCGAATTCTACGGTACCGCATATTAAAGGGGCCTACATCTCGATAACATATCAGTTGTTCAACTTGTAATAATTGACATGGATCAAGGTTTGCAAACGATCATGTTTTTCTACGGTTGTATAGAATAGAAATTATATTTTAAGGGTTAACTAACAAATATTGTACAAATTATTGAACGCTGCAGGGCCTGACATCGGAATTTGTCAGCTTTCGACAGGCGATACTAGAATTCCGCACTCGTCGAATTTCACCTGTCTCGAGCTGACAAATCCTGATCTCACACTCATGGCGTGCAATACCTGTATAATATCACGAAGTACCATATCGTAATTTTTATTTCGTCCCTGTTCAATGATATACACTTGTAATTTTTATTTCGTCCCTGTTCAATGACATACACATCAGATCCATGAGGAAATATTTGACAGACGTAAAAAAAACCCTTTGCAATGGAGAGGTGGGCCTAAATACTAAAGAGTGAACTAACCCAGCTACCGGCAAAAATCAAATTACGAAACAGAAGCATGCCTCGATGATGGATGGATAACCCACCAAAGTTGAGTGATATTTTGGAGACGAAACTGTGTTGAAGTACATTGTACTTTCGAGAGCCCATCCTTTACTCCTTAACTGACAACGCTATTCAGCTTTGGGGTCCCGGTTTGACATAACCATTCCATTTGCTGCATCTGCCAACAGGGGAGTCGCGGTTCCGAGAACACCTGCCCTGATTTTGAGGCACTTCTCTGTGGCTCTGACGGTCACGAGAGGAGTGGCACATGCACGACGTAAACGAACCATACCGCTGTCGCTATCGCACAAGGTTCCCTTTGTTTCGCCAGTCAGTGTGATATGCCTCGCTGGCGTCGTCCCGTTCCCGACGCAGAATATATGAAACGTGATGTCACATCAACTGAATATGATCTGAATAATAATGATATGGAAGCATGCGTTAATTATTGGTCTATAAAATTAATTTGAACCAAACATGGATCGTTTCAACTGAAAAATGAATGTTATCTAAACTGTTTGACCGGTGTATTGGCCTCGGTGTGTGATTTGTTTTTTAACTTGGTAGAATTCATTAAAAATTTCACTTTTCTGAGAATTACTGTCTCTTGACACAATAATTGTTGGAATAAATTATTTGAGTTTAAGTTTCTTGTGTTTCACCATGTTCATTCCAGCTGGAGCGTTTTCATTGCCTCATTGGCCGAATACAACGAACATACCGGGCCCCCATAGAATGCTTAACATAATAGCGTGAAATAACGCGACACAAACTACGGCCGATTTCGGAAAACAAATTGACATGTCATTGGTGTTAATAACGTCGACAGGTGGACCTTGCTTAATAAATGATCTGCTGATTCCGAATCGCCGAAATATCAAGGCTATATATACCTTCCGTTCAAATAGCTGATATATTGCTAAACGCGACGTTGAATCCAATTCTCCCCCCCCCCCCCCATCTATCTCTCTCTCTCTCACTTAGATAGTTGTTGTATGGGGGGGGTGGATTGGATTAATGTCACACTCAAGGTTGATTCACTCATATGGTGACAGTCGGTTTGGTTGATGGAGGAGGAGTACCCGGAGAGAACCACTGCTTGTCGGCAAGTAACTGACAAACTTTCACACATGGACCAGCTCGGCTCGAACTCGTGTCGGCTCAGCGGGGTGAGACTAGCGTCACCAGCGAAGCGCCTTATGCCTCTCGGCCACCGACGGCCCCTAGCCAAGTAACATGACATGCCGTACGATCCAAGACGATTCACTGGCGACAATAAAACGTCAGAAAATGGACCAGAAATTCACATTCACACATCCCCAAGTCTCACTGTCATAATGTATGGCCCATCCGGGTTCGCGATACACCAAAATTAGCAACCAGAAACACTTACTTGCATTTCCAAATGCAGCAAAGAAAATCCGAGTCATGAAATGTAACATCTCCACCATCTTGGTACAAAGGCTTTTCCAAACATGATATCCACCCCCTCACCTAAGGACGAGTTTCCCAACAAACAATCTATTTTGAAATTCTGTTCCATTCATTTATGATACTTTATAATGTGGAATTCAAGATAGATGTTGATGGAAATATAAAGTTCTATGTATTTTGATCTAAAAATACAAAATTTGGGGGATAATTCTGGACCATTCAATAGAAGGGTGGGTATAATTATGATGGATGGTGTACACCGTCGTAATTGGCTTATCTTACTTGGTAATTATTGGAAAAATGTCAAAAGAATTTCACGCAAAACGAAAAATACAATACTAGTATTACAAATAGAAAAATCAGATCGGATGAGACCTGAACCCACATCTTCAATGAATAAATGTGTCAGTTTCGTTAATTAATGGGCAGCCGTCGTCTATTAAGAGTTTCCAAAGGTCCATAATCCAAAGACCTGTTTCATTAATAATACTAACTCTTAACCGAAAGACAAAATGTAAATTGAAGTTACTTGAAAGATAGAAGCGGTCAACAGTTTTCAATGATGCAGGCAAGATCAATTAACTTTACCGAAAGACAAAAAGTAAATTGGATTTACATGAAAGATAGAAGCGGTCAACAGTTTTCAATGATGCAGGCAAGATCAATTGATATTCTGTTAATAATACTAATAATGAAGTCAATCACCTGGCCATACAGGACAGATGCTTCCCTCTCTGGGAACAACTGTATTTCATTTAAATATAGACAATGTTCCGGTGCGATGTCTAAGAGTGTCCCTTTTAGCCACCGAACTTAGCCTTATTCTCCACATCACCCAGAGTAATGTGTCCCGGGGTTGTCGGTGTGAAGTCCCAAACTACTCGAGCTTCATGCCAATCTGTGTGGCTATAAATTCTCTCTTGATGCAGTCAAGTCGTAAAAATGCGGGAGAAAAACTTGTAGTGGTATCGCGGCACCAACACGCAGACGGTCGAGGCGCTTGTAAGCACTCATCGGACACTGTCGTTTTCATTTACCTAATGGACATTTTAGTGGCAGCTATATTCTTGAACAGCTCCCATTTGTTGCTGGAGAGAGAAATCACCAGGAAGATAAACATTCGAGAACGATAATTGTCGATGGCCTTCGAAAAGTGCGGGGTTTACTTGGCTTCCATTCCTTTTCTGGAAGTGATCGAGGAGGGCGCTCTTTGGCGTATTCATGAAGAAATGGATATCGCCTTAACCGAGCCTTTAATCCCACAATGGGGTTGCGAGGATTTTCAGCTTTCGGATAACTATACATGTATGTCCAGTTGTTTTGCATCGTTCAACAAAATGTTCGCTTCGGTATATGTTTGATGTCACCGTTCAGAATGGACGTGAATTCCGTGGCTGGAAAGCCATCGTCGTGGGAAGGTTAAATATGGCTTACCCACAATGTGTTTTCCACATATCACAATCCATTTGTCAACTGTATGTCACAGTTTAAGCGAGCGTTTTGTACATCGAGGAAATAGAATCCACGGAACTCTTCTTGAGCATGGTCTCGAGTTTTCACACAAATTATGGGGATATTGGGAGATTGATGCCAAGGCGTATTGGAGCATCGTATTGAGCTCAGTATGAGGCTATGTCTACGATATATGGATACTAATCATGGGTGTTTGTCTTCTTAACATTTGCTTCATTTTGTTTGACCGAAAGCGTAATTGTAAATTTATCATTGACAACCAGGAACATCAATTTCAAATATTAAGGATGTCCGCTGGTGGTTTTTGACTTTCGCAGCCATTTTGCCTGTTTTTTTATTGGGTTATCTCCCTTCCCTAGGTTAAGAGATGGGGATTTCCTTTAAAAGCCTTCTAGCCGAGAATTTTGCACACCAACATTCATCCAATTTGCTAAATTTTGATAGACATTGTGATTATCTGCAAACAGTAAGAATATAAGAAAAAGTTAAATACTATTTATATGAATTTTTCATGAATATGCTTCAAAACTAGGGCTATTCCCTATGCTTTCTGGGTTATCAAATTGAGCATGGGTCAGTCCACTTAGCGTTGCCTACAGCTAAAAAATGCACACTAACCTATATTTTTGGTTTTGTTTTTCCTCATATTACACAATTATGAATGCAACAAGACACATTATTCAAAAAGTTAATTACTTTGATTTACCACCAGCGGGCATCCTTAAGTAATAAATCATAAAAAAGTCAGTAACATAAAAATACCGAAAAATACCGAATAATGCTATTATTTCGATCTTATGACGTCCCTGTGAATTCACCAAGTAGCCACATGAATTTCAAAGTATTGTCGCATATGATCATTCGAACATGCACAAAAATTAAAAAAACAATAAGATACTAAAGAAATATATGAAAAACTACCAAGAATACAATAATGGCGATAGTATGACGTCGCTTGGACGTTATAAGCCACATAAAATAAATAAAATAAACATATGGAACATAAAATAAATTATTATAAATTGCCTAAACGATTCTTTCCGATCATATGGATAAATTTTGCATTTGAATAAAATCGAAAATTAAATTTAAAAAAAACTGAGAAGTACTAAAAAATACTATCATTTCGATTGTGACGTCAAAAAGTGACCAAAAGCAAAAGTAAAATTTGCACCCAACATTTTCGCATTCCACACATTACCAGGATCGAAATGATACCAAAAATTCAATTTCGACACGAAAATAGAATGGGATGACCCAAGAAAATGTATTACTATAATTAAATAGACCAATTTAGAGGGTTAAGTTAATAGTCAAAACGTCACAATGTTTTGCCTTCTTGTCTTTGGGGACTAATAATGTCAGGTACCGAACAATGTGATGTGCTATAGAATGTGACTTTTCGATTAGTTAAAATTACGGAGGACCTTTTAGGGACCTTCATACTTCCCCGAAAGAATAAATACTGTGACATGTCGTGGCCCTGGGATAAGCACGTTTTTCTCCCTCCTACTTAATATAAACTGGTTTATAGTATTTTGTCAATGTTACTCTTTGTACAACTCGAAGCAATAAGATTACCGAGGTGAATCTCTCCCCATTAGACACAATTTTGGTACCTACAGCTTTGTCCGTTCAGAAATAATTCGATAGAATCACTTTCTGTGACCCATCCTCACGAAACGGGGATAACAAACACTACTCCATCGATTTGGATATCCCGATCCACTTCTGTGACTACCCAGGGTTCATAACGGGTCATCTAAAGTTATCGATAAACTGAACGTGAAAGAGACAAGCTAGGCTGATGACAGCTTGTTAAGAAGCTCTAGGATTATGCCTGGGAATTGGTATTGGGGTCCAGCCCTGATAGTTTGTCTTCATGGTTGCACGGGCTCTACTCCATTGCAATAACTGATGTCAAACTGTAAAATTTACCGTCATTGTCGAACTAGAGTAAACCTACAACATGCGCTGTCGGGAGTTTGATCATGATTTTCGCGTGTTTTATTCACATAGAGGCGTTTGTTTTGATGTAGTATACCAAAGGAAGTTGTCTTTCTTTCATTTGATTATGGAGGAGGGATTTATTACAGAGAATTACGCCTATTGAATGGAATTAGGTGGCATAGTGTCATGGCAGACATTAGCTGCACATCCGTAGTCAACACTTCACTTCGGGGATCGTAATGGTTGCTAACAAGACACAATGTCGCAAGAAAAGATGTCTCATGAATGTTCTCATCAAACAAACTCAATCGAGAGATGTTAATAGTTCCTTATCGCTCTTCTCTATAGACAAGTCAACAGGAATAATTTGGTAAACAAAAACACCATTGTTGTACTTAAATGAAAGATAACCTGACAATGTGCCGGTCCCGGGTAGTATCTGATCAGCCTTATACTTATTTGTCCGATCTCATATTTGCATGCAAATCTTTATTTGTGCCCAGTTTCTCATGAGACCTCGAAAACTACAAAAACTGAATTTCACATTTCATGCAGGCCATACAATCTCATATTTCATGCAAGCCATACGCCGCCTCGTCTCTAAATAACAGTGTTCATTGATTCAACCACCAGTGTTCAAGCAATTTTGAATGTTGCAATCCATGGAACACTCAACCAATTGGTCAGACGTATCAGTAACATTTAGCGGAACATCAATCCGTTGTTCTAGCGGTGTTGAGTTAAGCATTCAGAAAACATTCGAATTGCCGCTTCTGGTTAAGCAGACTAATGGTTTGTATCATGAAGAACTGACATATCATGAAACATGAGCCTTCACTGAGCCTTGCTATCGGATTCACCATAAATCCGTTGAAAATATCTTGAAAATTCCTTCCCTCGAGAAAAACTAAATATTTTGTTAGTCCCCATGGTCTCGACCTTATGCTTAGATCTGATACTTTACGTTCAAAGAAATCTTATAGCCTTTGTGTTTATAATTCTCCCCCATTAGCCCCTGAGCGGTATCGATACACTGCCAATGCGGAACATAATCACCTCCTGTTTTCAAAGAGTGTGAGCGATCATTACATCGATTCGCTATCAACTGTGGTGCCACAGATCATCAACAGTGTTTGGACGCCAGGTACAACTAGCTTAAGCCCAACTCACACGAACATTTTGTTGTATTAGAACAGAACAGTTTGTTCGTGGTAACCTCACACTGCGAACATTCTCTCTTGACCGCCAGTCGCCGCGATCAAGCAGCGAGGCTGCCGGTCATGCGATGGGAGCCATTTTGTTGTGTCATGTGATATCGGCTTCGCCACATGACCGACAGCTGCCAGTTGATTGGATAACTGTTGGTAAATGTTCGGACACATGTTCGCGCATTTGCGTACACTTCACCATCCATAAGATGGCTTGTGAATCGTGTGTCGCCATTATCGCGGAGCGATATCCGATACTTTACCGTATACTGTTCGGTCTTCATCCGGCGGAGAACAGACTCGAGAAATCTGATAAATTACAGGTTTTTCATGCCACTTCTGAAACATATATTGCCTGGGCTTATAGATACAGATATGAATAACTTCCGTATCATCCAATAGGTGGTGTAGGTCTGTAATTTTGAAGAAGAAGAACAGCACATGCATGACTCGAAAATGGCGGGTCACGTTGGGGTTACGTCGGGAGAATCCCCGTTATAGTTGCCAAAAGTAGGCTGAAAATGGATACACACGATCCCAGGGTCAGTCTTACCGCATATAGATGACACAGATGATTACAGGTTGATGTTCGCGTTCACCACCCACTGAAGAAAAAAACTGTTTTGAGGACGAAAATATGTTCCGAAAATCAAACTTGTTTGATTTCACGAACGTGTCCGTCGAACAGAATGTTCGTGTTTCTGGACACCTCACACTGCAGACAAAACATGTTCTGGACAGTGTTTTTGTTCTAATACAACAAAATGTTCGTAGTGTGAGTTGGGCTTGATAGAGAGAGTGTAACAATCCATGTGTCTATACAGTTAAAGATAGAATCATATCGATTCCGATTTCACACAGGCCACACAATGCCTCGTCTTTATACCTGAAAATGTTCATTGATTCAAGTAAGTTTGAATGTCTCAATCCACAGGTCAGTCGACAACAAACTGGATAAACATATCCGTAAAATTTTCCTGAACATCAGTCTCATGAATGTTCTAGCGGTGTTGTGTCAAGCAGGAGTAAAACATTCTATTTGCAGATTCTTGTTAAGTAGACTTAAAGTTTGTGCCAGATATATTAATGAAAGAACTCCCGTACCATGCAACATCTCTACTTTCCAGGATCTTCATATGGGATTCACGATAAATTCGTTGAAAAATCTTAAAACTTTCTACTCGTGAGAAAAAGTAGGAACATTTTGAAATATATATAAGCTCTTGAAATCTTGAATGTATGATTAGATTTAACGGTTTACGTTGAAAGAATACTTGTAGGTTAAATTGACAGGATTGTAGCTTATGTGCGACGCGCGCTTCGAAATATCTATAATTTCCCCCATTATCCGCAATTCTGATCCATACAGCTGTCTACAAAAAGTACCAACTTAGGACGTCACCCTTTCCTGCGATACACTGGGAGTGAGAGAACGCTCCATCGATTCCAATTTATCTAAAACAAAATTTCCCTTCAGGAAATCGATGAAGTAATGTGTACTTAACCACTTACATGCTCTGTTAGCTCATAACTGATTATAGAAAAATCTGAATGGCAGATAATTTTTTCAAACGTACACATAAATCGTTAGTCTTTTTGCTTTTATTATTGGCTGCATGTCTGCTATGAATTTGATGCTAATGGTATCATTTGTTTAAAGCTATCTCAATAAGAAAGCGGAATGTGTTTTACATATGATCGATTTCAGATCTGACATCTGTATTTAACCCAAACAGTTTCCCTGATTATGAAGGAATCCAGTATAACTTTACATGAAAGCGGAACCTTACTTATTCAATATCTGGATCATACGGAAAATTTAACTGTACCAACAAGTTCACTCGGTAGTCACAAATCACCCAACCAAGCTTCACAGCGGGGGGCAAGGGTATTTTTAATTCTCTGTTCCACCAAGTTATAATTTTGCGTTCCTCGTTTTGTGAGATTCGTTATTTACGTTCCCGTTCACACCGTCACTCTCGTATAAATTGCTTGCCTGCAAGACCCCTCTTGCGGATCCAGCTCTAGCAGATCCAGCTCTTCTGTGTGCGTCGAAACAACCCTGTTGTGGGAATAACGTGGTCATGAGTGCAACAAAACTGAGGCCATGATTGAGGACGGCGTGGCCGCAACCGCTCACCGTGGACCACAACCGTCCTTAACCCTATCTGGCCTGGGCTTTTTGGGACCTGTTGTGGCCTGGGGGGGAGGGGGAGAGGGGGCCGAATTACTGTTCTTACCCCTTGAGCTAGGGGGCTGAAACTTACCACACTATACCCTTGGGTCAAGCTCTACCAGGAAATGTAACAAAATCCAAGATGGCCGCTTTGATGACGTCACAGTGACGTCATTTTCAAAAACGGCATTTTTTGGTCGATTTTTCAGTCAGATTTTCCGAATTTTTTATTTATGCAATTTCTCCGCAAAAACTGCATGATAAATTATGTGAAATAAAATAGTTTTTGCCCGCTTTTCATCGCGGAAAAGCAGAAATTTTGAAGAAATATGACAAAAACATCACTTTTCTGGGACCCCACGTGGCCGCCATCTTGAATTTTCCCATGATCCTCTGTCGGTGGGTTATGTAAATAGGCTCAAAATAACCCCAATATGATAAACTATAAAGTCACAGTTTCAGCTCTCCATTTTTTGTCGTTCCGGAGATAGCGCAGAAAGTTTGGTGGGGGGGGGGAGGCCAGGTAGGGTTAAATATCACTCAAGTTACTTATATGGGTTGTTTTGTTTACAGTTTTGGAGTATATAATGATATATGTTGTCAACTGTGGACAATTTCCAACGTTTTCCGATGTTTACTCCGCTGCATGTACTGACATTAACAACACTATTAAACAGCGTGGTAGCTAATAAAGACACTTGAATTCTTCACGAATTGTTTTTTCTTCGTTCTTCGTATTTGGATTATTTTTTTTATTTTTTCTCCGTACTAGAGAGATTTTTTTTGACGTTCACACGATCGCTTATTTTAATATCAATGATGCAATTTTAATATCATTCGAGGAAAGTTGAGGAACGATAGCGCATTTGTTTATAACTTCGACCGTAAACTTGTCTATACTATTGGCTGGTCTGCAAAATCAATATACTCCTTCATATTGTTGCTACTATTACAAGCTTTCTCGCCTATACCATTCTCTATGGTCACTTGTGAACCGGAATATCGAGACCCCGGGCGTATTCATCACATTATTTGCCCGATGTAATAATCCATGTGACTGTTGGAAATTCACTTAATGCTCAATTTCCCTGATGAACAAATATTCAAATGCAATCAGTTCACTGCCTCAGGTTACCTAATATAATAATTGAGAGACACGGACATGAAGCTCAACTACAGGCCCAGATATAATTAGGGGCTGAAATGTCAGCAGGATATTCATGATGTTATAACCATAGGCGCTTTTATCAGTGAATGAAACATGTAATATTATAATAAGTAGTATTGTGAGTGTTGTCATTCATTCAGGTATACAGTAATTGAATATAAAACAACCAGTGTTGTGCGGTGTGCATATATTCGTATAAGGCAGGTGAGGTAGTGTTAGAAATTGGTATTGCATTCGCAGTTCTTCTGAAGTTATGGATAATAATAGGAATGTGTATTCATGGGAAATCACACAGTCGTCATCTCGATAGGTCTGTTCCATAGCAGAACGCCTTGCTCCGCGAGATATCATACCAACATGAGGAGTGATGCTGTTTTCCAGCGGTTTCGTTTTCAAGTTGTTCAAAAACTATCATCCAAAACTTGGATGGCTTTAATTATAATCATCAATGACATTATTTAAAACAGAGACACTATCGACTTTGGTTGAAATGTTAGAACAACTATTAAAGACCGAGGCAAAATGTGAAATGCCCAAGAGTCTCATAGAGTAAATCCTTTTATGCAGATTTTAACATGATTTTGAAGCATATTCAAACAGATGGTTCAATACTTCAACATGAAACTTGCAACAAGTTCATGAAATAAAAAGACATACGAGTAACCAGTAGGGTACATTCTGAAACAAAATCAGAAAATCGTGTTGGGTATTCAAATATTTGATGTCTGGCCATTCTTCCAGTGTATGGTGATGCTGTCACGCTTTCATTGGATAACCAGAACCAGAAATTGAGCTTGAAGGACAACATAATTAGACGTTCTGGTTCTGGTGCACCTTCACAAGTCCAGGCCAATCCTAAATCCTTTTTTGGGGATTCGAATGATTTCAGGAGTCTATGCCTCTATTATACAATCTCTTGTTTTGAATTGGCTTGTCGTATCCCAAGCCTACGGTTTTCGCTTTGACTTCAGATGTCGATTTCAGCCTGCCATCAAAGCAGTTTGGCCTGCAATGAAATTGAAACCTCTCACAGCTCAAACCTCGCAGCGGATTGGTGTGATGAGCTAGCTGAGCGTGTTCACTGATTGGTTTGATTCAGAGGAAACCCCTTGATCAACTTATATTCAGAACTGGTATGGGTAACGAAGCAATCCAGTGTATCAATCCTAACAGATCGATCGATACACTGGCTCGCGAGGATGGTTCTGGTGAGAAATAAGGATCGTGTACGAGTAGCAAGAATTCGAGCGCAATGGCGTTCCTTGCTTCCAGTGTGTGAAGATGAGCGACATTTTGTAGATGGGTGTATATAATAAGCACTACAACAGCTCGAACGAGAAACCCATCACAGACTTCTTCAACTGATCAAACTAATGATAGGCGACCTTACGATAAATGTATATGAACACATGAGTTCGATCGTTGATGTAAGTTTATATTTACAGGCCTTTTATCACCGGAAAGCCGGACTCATTGTTCTACCCATCTTCACAAGTCCAGATAAATCCTAAATCCTAGCAGAGGGTTCCCAATAGATCGATCGATACACTGGCTCGCGAGGATGTGTTCTACCCAGACAGATTATACCTCTCCTTTTACTCGTGACCCTTACATGAAAGATGTACCAGACTTAAACACCATGCTGTTCTCCTCAGATAACAATGGAACCTTATAGTATCAACGATAAATACACCTTATTACCAGGAAATCTCCTGAAAATTATACAGATACATGCTGGTACAGGCGCTTATCGATTATCTGGGTCATTGCAGCATTACTATATCTAATCACCATATAAAACATCCCAGGTAAATACGCGGTGTTGACACGCATGTGATAATATGTCCAATATTGTTTCAGAATCATTGACATAGGGTGAGGATTAGGATCATGTTTAATGGATAACCGCAAATCGATCTTAACCCTTCCAGGCTTGTGCATTTTGAAGTTTTTCACGGCATGGGGAGGGGAGTATTCTCCCTCCCTAAATTGTGTTACGGTTAGAATAAGTTAAACTTCTCACGTTATATCTTTATTAGGTCAAATGACAAAAACAAATCTTTTTTCCCCATTGTAGATCTACACTCCAATTTTTCGACAATTTGATGCATGCAATGTTCCCAAAAACCTGCCCATTAAATTTGGGAAATGATTATCTGGTGTCAAATAAAGCCTATGCAGAAAAAGCAAGGATTTTCAAGAACGAAAACGAAAGTGCTCAGTTACAGTCTCATGGCTGTCATTTTGAATTGACCCATGCACCTCCTCGGGAGGTTAGGCAAATATCTTGATTGATCGTAACTCATTTGCACACTGTTCTGCAATTCCCAATAACAAATGTATAACAACCACCTCATTTGGGGCATAAGAATTCCCAGCCAGATTCTCGGACACCGCCGGAAGTGACGTCATATATATTAAAAGCAATGTTTGTCGATTACGCTTCATTTCCGTATTATACCTATGTTGATCTATGTTTTCAAAATAATGATGTAGAGATTATTTCCCCCGTTTATATGAGCAAAGCATATAAAAAGTAGTTCGCTCATGTGTGAAACTGACGTTGTTCGATCGGATTCAAACTTAACCGTGTGGGCGTGGATTTTCCATGCGCAAACATCATCTCCCTCTATTGGTTCAATGTCACACTCATGTTTTTTTCACTCAGTCAGGGTCATAGTGGAGTGAGCCTGTGAAACGGAGCATTTGATGTGGGGAAGTTGAATGTATAACACAAGATGTATACACTTTTGCAATAGCCAGCTGTCTCGACGCGATACCACAACATCGCGAGGCAATAACGTACGATCTCGACGTATCTTTGCTGGTTTGCCTTCCTGGATGAATTTCGACAACTTAAGTGGAAAATTCTGAGATTTTGTGTGTCTTGAACCATATTTTAAGGATAAATTCGTTACTTAATCAACTGTTTTCCCGACCAGAGATAAAGACACAGATCGGCCTGGAAACATCAAATTATACGGTACCGCATATTAAAGGGGTCATCTCGATGACATATCAGTTGTTCAACTTGCAATAATTGACATGGATCAAGGTTTGCAAACGATCGTCTTTTTCTACGGTTGTATAGAATAGAAATTATATTTTAAGGGTTAACTAACAAATATTGTACGAAATTACTGCACGCTGCATGGCGTGACATCGGGATTGTGAGCTTTCGACAGGCTATAACAGTATTCCGCACTCGACGAATATCACCTGTCTCCACCTGACAAATCCTGATGTCACACTCATAGCGTGCAGTACCTGTATAATATCACGAAATGTCATGTAATTTTTGTTTCATTCAAGTTCAATGATATACACATCGGATCCCTGAGGAAACATTTGGCAGTCATAAAGAAGCTTTGCAATAGAGAGCTAGGCCTATAAATACAAAAGAGTGAAATAACCCAGCTACCGGCACATCTCGAAATATAAAACAGAAGCATGCGTCGGCGATGGATGGGCGTATCTCATAAAGTGATTCAAATTCTAAAAGCGGAAGGAGTATGTTACACTGAATAATAATGAGCCAGCTTATAAAATTTCAATTGGTGATGTTTCTTTCTTCTCATACATAACTTGCATAGAAACTGTGCTGTCGGGTCAAGTATGCGGCTACATGCTATTATAGACAGAAATACAAAATAATATTAAATGAGTGGTTTTCAATCGACAGTGGAAAAATTGCATATCTTAATTGCATACCTTCACTTTAAGGGATCTCGATTACATTCTCGAAGCAAAAAAAGTTATTTCGAGAGGGATCGATATGGCATTTTGTTTCGAGAGAAAACTTCGAGCAAACCGGGACCAAAATTGATAGAGACAAACCTGTACCCTTCTACGCTGATAAACAGCTTGTATCACTGACTTCCCTATTCTCCTTGTTCCCCCCCCCCCCCCCCGCTGAATCACATCGCATATTTCGCGCCTCTTGGCCGAAAAGGGGCGCTCTGCACAGGCCAACCACCAATGACCAATGAATATCACTCTTACGGAAGAGCCTTGGCAATATGAGTTGTCTCCCTTTTCAAACGTTCATAACTCGTTAACGGCAAAACTAACAACAAACGGACGGCAAAACACGTCTAATTACGTTAATTTCTAAGTTAAGAGTGAACAGATTTTTGGATAACATTGTTTAGTAAGGTTCGTCAACTGATTGCAAACATTTTTTCACTGATACCTTCAAATAATTAACAAATAAATCCCTGTGAATGTTGTTAATATCCCACTGACAAGACCACGCTTTATCGTCATGAGTATATAAGGAGACCAAGCTGCCAAGAATGGTAGCGTAAAAACACCGTTCAATTGTTTCAGATTTTGAATTTAATGTTGACTGTAACAAAGACGGGGGAAAGTTCCTTTGAGAGACGCGGTAAGAGGGCGTGTCGCTGTCAAAATATTGGCATGGCTTCCACATTACGTGAGAGTCGTGATCTCACTATCACGAAGGCATGACGTAATTTCGTTCACGTGCGGTAGTTAGCCAATCGTGGTTAGTATGAGGAATCTGGTTATCTCCGAGCTATTACGACACGGCCATTGGGTAACCAGATAAAGTGCCCCCTTACGGCCAAGAGGCGCGAACTTAGCGATGTGAATCAGCGGGGGGAACAAGGAGAGTAGGGACGTCAGTGATACAAGCTGAATAGTATGAGCGTAGTACCCTTCGAGACGAGATATTAATCTGTAATCGTTTATCGATAAACTGTCTCGATCGATTTAGCATTTGCTCAGTTACCTCAAACAAAATTCTCAGGAATATCAGTGGTTGTAGAAAGATGATGTCAAACTGAGGGAGGACTTTTGTTGTTACTCATATAAACGCGTATATTGTAAAAGACTTTTTCAGTTATTTTCGCATTTTTGGAGCCTATAAAACAAATTAACGGCAGTTATATCACAACACCAATTGTCCCCAACATGTGGCTCTAGAATGCGCCAAATGAAGCCTCCATTTTCTAAATTTTCCGGACCTCCTAGGATGGCGCGCTTTCAGCACCCATTGCTAGGACTCACGTTCCTCGTTTCTTAAACTTCCACCCCTCACCAGAATCTTGCGTACGCCCCCGACCCGAATACCATTATTGAAATTTATAAAACCTTAAATTAGGCCCTGGACTTCCTCCAAAGGACTCAATGGTTTTACATCGTCTGTTATTTTATCACATCAGCATGATCACTGTAGGCCTATAACAAAACGGTTTGACTTCGTACGCGAATTATCTTAAGTGTAACCGCCATAATTCAAATTACCCAGGATATTTTCATCCAGTACTATGAAAAATAGGAGCTCTGATTGAATTGAATTGAATTGAATTGAAATTTATTCACCAATAGACATTTGAAGGAAAATTTGACTGGCGGGAATAAAACCCCATGGGGCTTGTTCTATCCCCCCCAAAAAAGATGAGGACGACACAGTGTTGTCATATACTGTATGGCATTCATGCGGACAAAAATTATCTCCTCTCCACGCCAAATTTGCTCTAATCTCGCGAGCGTAATTGAAGGGTTTACTGTATTCTGCGAAACAAAACGGGCGAAGCGAAACGAAAAGTTGTATACTATCTGCGAAACGAAACGAGAAGTTGTAATCTGCGAAACCACGATATATTGAGCTATACTTCACGGGTATATACCAAACGTGTTATGTGTATATTACCAATTCCATTCCATATCAGCCCATTGTCTCGTTAGTCAAACAGCCAAAGTCCCATTTTCTAAAACGTGACCAACATGTTGGTATTCACCAGCCCCACGCCGCTTTCCTCATATAACCCATTAAATCAGGTGAAATACACAACACTCGCAATGGTTTATTTCACTATTGATCGTTGTTATGTACCGGAACCATTCAGCATCCTGTGATTCTCAAAATCTCTGGTTGTAAAGAACTCAATAATACAGCGGTGCGTAACTGTGGGGTGAAACTAAAATTGACTTCGCGCGAGCAGGGGATGGGAGGTGCGACCGCACCCAACGCAACACCTCTCCCCCCTACATACGGGCCTGTGGGCAGTTAATTCTAATAGCGAACATTAGAAAACAGGGACAATAACGTTGAAATTAATGGTATGGTATCGGAACTGTCTGTACTCGTTTTTTTCCAGCTTATGTCCATGTTTCCGCACAATTGATGTATTATCAAACAATCTGTGTTACTCAATCAGAAGTGCCTTGCAATTACTTAGTGAGCATTCCAGGAAGTGACCTGATTGGCGTGATAACATTCTGATCGATTCTGAGAAATGTGATCGTCTTGAGCATCTAGTAAAGAGTACTTGTGGGCTCAAACAATCTGTCATCAGATACAATAATGGCGCAGGCTGAACAATGGTCACACCAAAGTACCATAGATACACTGACAATACAGGTTTGCCACTTCAGGAGTCCATAGGAAATTTAAATCAAATTCTTGTGACGAGGGCTGTCAGCGGAAGGAACAGATAATGATATACAATGATCCAGTCTACGCATATGAACCAATCCCCTCGCTATTCAGACACCAACCCAAGTCATGGTTCGTTTATCAAATCTGAAACATAACGGATAACCTTACACCACAACGAATACCAGCCATTTCAATCGGAAATAGTTCGGAGCGCATGCGTGAACTTATGACCTCTCCAAACATGCCCATATTTGAAAGAATAAAGCGGCAAGTCAGATGTTAATATCCGTGAATGTTTTGAACGCATATTGTCATGCCAGGCGGATTTTTGCATCGAGAGTCATCTAGATATTTGATGATGTTTTATGCTAACACATAACATGTAGCGAAAATATTAGTTGACTGATGCAAAATCGATGAAGTGGTCGCTCACCCTCAGTGGAACACAGGAAATGATTGTCTTAAATTACCACTATAAGGAGAGAGCTGTATGGATCAATATTGGGGCTAATGGGAGAATTATGGCTATTTCCCCAGCCCCGTATACTTTAAATGTAAACCGTCAAATCTAATCATATACGGTCAAGAGCTAGAGATGTCAAAGTATTTACTTTGCTCAAGGGGAGAAGTTTTTATACATTCCAGCGAATTTATCGTGATTCCGATAAGAAGGCTCAGTAGAGTAGAAATTTTACATGACACGGCAGTTCTTTCCTTACTAAATTGCCTGCGTGCTTGAAGCGGCAGTAGTAGGGAGAGGACACGAAGGGTATTATTTTGCCGGGGGAGGTCACTCTTGCATCCACCAGGGGGCGCTGTCCCGTATGACGTCACTTCCGGTCTGGGTGAATCGGGCGTGTGTATTCCTCCGCGGTAATGCGGTCTGGCGGTGATGCGGTCGCGGAAAAAAGCTTCCGCGGAGAAAAAGTAGTCCCCAGACTTCAAATACGCTGCACGGTCCGATTGGGTCGTATGAGGTATCAATGTGAAGCATTCGTGAAGGGGCATCTGATGGGCTGGGTGTGGGGTTGAAATATCGTCATTCTGCGCATGCGCGGTGGATCAAGGGTATGGAAATAGGCGTTTTGGGGTCTAGGTGGGCCACTAGTGGATCGATGGAGTTGAGTGAAGTATCAATGTGAAGCATTCGTGAAGGCGCATCTGATGGACTGGGTGTGGGGTTGAAATATCGTCATTCTGCGCATGCGCGGTAGACCAAGGATATGGACATAGCCGTTTTGGGGTCTAGGGCAGCCACTAATGGACCGATGGGGTCGAGTGAGGTATACATGTGAAGCCTATGTGAGGGGGCATCCCACTGGGTGGATGTGGGGTCGGAATATCGTCATTCTGCGCATGCGCAATAGACAAAGGTTATGGAAATAGACGTTTTGGGATCTAGGTGAGCCACTAATGAGCCGATGGAGTTGAGTGAGGTATCCATGTGAAGCCTAGGTGAGGGGGCATCCGATTGGACTAGTGTCTCGGCCGTTGTCCACATTCTGCGCATGCGCAGACAGGGAATTCTGGGAAAAGAGTGTGGAAATAGACGTGTTAGGGTTTAGGTGAGCCCCTAATGATCCTATGGTGTCGTATGAGGTCTTATTTTGAAGCTCTCGTGAGGGAGCATCCGCCTGGGCTAGTGTGTCGTTGGTTGTCAATAGTCTGCGCATGCGCAGTCTGGCCGTAGTATAGAAATAGACGTGTTGTGGTTTAGGTGGGCCACTAGTGGGTCGATGGGATCGAATGAGGTATCCATGTAAAGCAGTCGTGAGGGAGTCTCCAACGGGCTGGGGGTGACGTGGAACTGACGTCATTCTGCGCATGCGTAGTAGAGAAAATGTATGGGAATAGACGTGTTGGGGTCTAGGCGAGCCACTAATGGACCGATGGAGTCGAGTGAGGTGGCCATGTGAAGCCGATGTGAGGGAGCAACCGCCTGGAGTAGTGTCTCGGCCGTTGTCCACATTCTGCGCATGCGCAGACCGGGAATTGTGGGAAACGGGTGTGGAAATAGACGTTTTGGGGTCTAGGTGGGCCACGAATGGTCCGATGGAGTCGTATGAGGTATCAATGTGAAGCATGCGTGAAGGGGCACCCAGTCATGGATGGGTGCATGTAAAATTAGGGGTATGACGTCACTTCCGGTTTGGGTGAATGGGCGTGACCTGGGAACATGATAGGACATGTACTGACCTGTCTGTGGGGGTTTTCCCGCCAGAATTTCGCTGACGTCTGCGCCTGCATCCGGGTATGCATGAGGGTCTGTGTGTGAATGGGGTGTGACTTGGGAACATGATAGGAATGCATGTACTGACCTGTCTGTGGGGTGTTTCCCGGCCCCGGCCCGGCCCGCCCCGGCCGCAGCGCGCGCGCGCGCGGGTTACTCCGGCCGCAGCGCGCGCGCGCGGGTTCTCCAGCCGCACGCGCGCGCGCGCGTCATCACCGGCAGTGCGCGAGTGAATGGCGGGTCAAAAGGTCAAAGGTCACATCCAGGTCAAAAGGTCCAAGGTCTCCCTTTCGGCAAGGTTCGGAGACAATGTTGCGGCATCGATATACAGAGCTTGAACCCCAAAAGGGGATTGTAAATTAACCTGGGAAGGATGGGCAGTTCCATTTGGACCAATCAGCGGTCGAGAAAAAGAGCCAATGAGCGATCGATAAAAGAACCAATGGACGGGTACTAGAATTGTGCTCACGTCTGTGCCTACATCCGGGTACTGGGAGGCTTTCGCCTACGTCCGCGCCTACATCCGGGTTCTTGTACACCCGGGTAATGTTTTCTGGACATGGATGGGTTAGCTTTGGCTCCATTCTAGGCCACTGATTGGCTAATACGGTGTTCAAAGCCAGTTTCATGCATTATGCTCATATAGAAAACTCACAAGACAGGGTTTTTTGGTGAGATCTCATATTTTTATTCAGTGAACAACAACAACGTGAGAACAACCACGTGAAAGCTGAAGCCCAGAACAAGGGGCTTGTACATTGAAAAAACTGAAGCCCAGAACAGGGGACTTGTACATTGAAAGAACTGAAGCCCAGAACAGGGGGCTTGTAAACTTAAGCCCAGAACAGGGGGCTTGTACATTGAAAGAACTTAAGCCCAGAACGGGGCTTGTACATTGAAATGATGGGCGGCCCTGTCATATACGAGTACATCGCGGTCCTCGGCCTTGGAGTACTCGTCAAACATCTGTACCATGGTAGATAAGGTGCTTCCCCGGCATCGATGGTACAGGTAAAACAAGCAATATTGTCCGCACACGCTACTGGTCAGGCTTTGCAACGTTTGACTGTTCCAACACCACGTCTCTGTACCTTGATCCATGAAGTCTGTTAAATCGGGATGGAGGGGTGGCAGGCCGTACGGGTCAAAGTATTCGCCCTGTTGTTCTGTCAAGTACACGGCCACCCAATGTTCACCGGGCCGATCCATCGGGTCCGTGTTGAGAACGTATGCAGCAGGATACACACGGTCTAATGGGAACACATCTCGGGCGAACACCCCTTGAAAGACCATACGTGTCCCTGGGTCATTCTCCAGCACGGTGGTTATCTGGTCTGTATCCATGTTACGTGGAAAAGTCACACAGGACGTTGCGCACCTTGTCCACTTGAATGATGTTGTCAAACTCGGCGTAGCAGATCACATTGACGGCGGTCCCCAGGGCTCGTGCAAAGTGGATTTCCAACCGTAAATTGCCTTGCTTGGCGAGGGCCAGCTGATGGTCATTCTCTAAGGTGGGGGTCAGATCGAAACAGAACAACGTGTATCCGTTCGCGTAGTCCTCCCGACTGATCAAATTCCCTTCGTCCTGGTTGATTTGACCGGTGGCTGTAAACAGACTCTGATAGGCTCGAATGAAATTCCTGCGTCCAAAGTTCGGTGTTAAGGCCGTGGCTGGGACCTGTTTTCCATCCACATGCAGGGCCACAAAATTGATGCCGAAATGTTTAAAGTCAAACGGATTCTCTGGGTAGGCTCCGCTGAAACTGGTATTTTCCACACAGGCCAGGATCAATCGCTTGGGTAGTTCCCCCAGGAACAGGTTTTCTTTGTTGGCGCCCATATTTCCAGCAGGCACAGAGAACACTTTGGTTTGTACACGTCGGATAGGGTACTGGGCTGGTTTTGTTTCCAAGGCTTTCATGTGTCCCAATTGAACGGCTGGATTCGGTTTCACTTTTCGGACATACAGGACTGCGTCTTGGATAACAATCTTATAGTCAGCTGCATGCCCATCTACGTTAGTGGCCATCAAGGCGAAGGTCGGAGGCGCCCGTATCAGTCGGATTTTGATGGGGATCTTGTTCAAGAGGTACCGGTCTTGCATGAACATGTCTGCGTGTAGTCGACCCATGAGATCCACCGAGGCACCGTTCGCAGTGAAAGCCTTCCGTTTGTTATATCCCACATTGTCCACCGTGTCCATGTGCTCGGGTGTGTCCTGGTAGAATAAAGCGGCTGTCAGCTGAGATTTTTTAGCCTCTCGGCCATACGACAACAGTGTCTCGATGTAGGCTCGATAGGGGTACGTGTTGGTCGAGTCACTGATGAGTTTGTCGCTGAGAAAAATATCCACCTGTTGAAACATCGAGCGCAGCCAGAGATTCGTCGGGCCCACCGTTGCAGCTTGGATGATTCTGGAGCCATCCCCATTGACGACCTTGGCTTTCACATACAAGTATGTATGGGCTAAATCCACATAGGCCGTATCCGCATTACTGATGGTGAATTCGATGGGCCCTGTTTCGTTGATGCTGGAGAGCGGGAGATGCTCCACCCATAATCCTTGTTCGGCACTGGTCTGTGTGGGCGGCACGGTCCACAAATCAAATTCACTGTTGGTGGAGGGACAGGACTCTGCGTGGATCAAGGACATGTTTAAGAAAAGATATCCTGGGTCTTCAATGTGCGTCGTCGCTGGGTCGGTCGTCGACTGGTGCGTGGTCTCGGTGGGGCAGCTCTTTTATTCCCTACGGTGCATTGTGCTTTGGCCACCAAGACGCCTCCCGCTTCTTTGGCCCGCCGTTTCAAGGCTTCTTTGGGTGCCGTACCCCCCAAGACATCACCGGCCACTTGCAGTCCACTGCGTACCGCTTGTTTGCCGATTGCTTTCACCCCACGCGTCACCAAGGGCAGGAACGTTTTGACGATGCTGCCGAGTATGTTCCCCAGTCCATGTCCTCGTTGCATGCGTGCACCGCTAAAGACCGGAAAGCCACCCCGGCCTGTTGGGCATAATAGTCCATATAGCTGCGTGCATCGCACTCGTAAGGTACTTTCATTATGCAAAGTGGGGAGCACGTGCTTGTCGAAAATGAAGTGTCAGCACCACTTTTCCTCGTTCGAATGCCACCGGTCGTCCCGTGTCATCTCTTATATCCACCGTGATAGTGTTGATGTCGGTTTGTCGTACGGGCAGGTAGAGCATGTGGGTGAAACTGTGGGTGATTTGATCTCCATACGTCTTTTTAATGGGGACCACCCGTAACAGAGGTGTGTTGATATCGCCCACGATGTGGTTGTCGACTACGTCCGAGTAGACGTAGAGTCCGTACATACCCGACTTCATATCCATCGGGATCTGGCCATGGTCCTCGGATGGACCCGTGTAGGTCGCGTGAGCGAGACCCAGCATTTGCTGTAGGATAGGACTTAGTACGACGCTCACGTTGGCGGTGAGAAGGATCTGTGCCTTGTCGTTGTGTGCGTTGTAATCGAGGTCCACGTGATTCTTGAAGGGAAAGGATTTGATGGGTTTTGATGTATTCGTGACCTCCCGTAGAGCCTTATAATGCAACAGTCTTGTCAGCCCACCCATGAACTCCTTGGGGGTATCGTATTGGCCTTCGGGGAGGGTGAGTCGGGTGTTTTTGCCTTCGTAGGTCACCTCGTACCACACTTCATTGGCTCGCACGTTGTACCACGAGTAAGGGTATTGGATATCCACGAGGCCACATTCCCATCGTCCAGGTAAATGCAACGGTTGCGGTAACTGGGTGACGTACTTGGCCACGGTGTTGTCAGGAAACACATCCAGCGAACTGTTACTGGGTAGGGTGAGGTAAAACATGGCGACTGAGCTGTCCTGCTGCTGCTGTTGGTTTTAATAGGTGTTCCAGGCCTTGGGCGGTTGTGTCCGGCGTCGTGTTCGTCGCGTTGACTTGCTACGTGTCACGGCTCTGGAGATGTGGGGTGTCCTGATCAAGGATGGTTTTTTAAAGGTCTGAAAAGAAGGTGCCCGTTGTGGTGGTGGTGTTTTGAGGGGTGACTCCGGTTCCCATTCGGATTCCCAAGAAGGTAGTGGGCCACTCGGCGATTGCTGGGTTCGCTGCATAAAGGCCCAGCGGTGGGGGTTCCCCACCAATTCCTGTGGTACATGCATGTCTTTCAAGCCTTGAGCGAAGACCTCCCATCCTCGAGGATCGGTGTGCGACCTGCGTTTACGCATCAGATCATTCACTAAATCCGTCATGTGGGTCCCGGGAACCACCTGATTCTGTACCAGTAGTTAGCCTTTATCATTCCAAGTCATGTTAGGATTCTGTTTCATCCGTTGTAATACCAGGCCAGCTTGTTTCTTGAACGATGCAGGTACACTCTTCAGCACTTCGTCTTCGACCCACTGTGGGGCTGTGGGTGGTACCCCTGATAATGGCGGCTTTTGGAGCGGTGATGAAGTCGGCGGTGTGTCGCGTGGTGGTGGTGGTGGTGGTGGTGGTGGGGTAGAGAGGGTTTTGTATTGGTCCATGAACGTCATGTACCGTTGAAGCGTCTCATTGTACCGTTGTACTTTCTCACTGTCGCTTAGCCCCGGTCTTTGTAAGATCTGTTGCATCTCTCCATCGAGGGTGTTTATGGTCTTCACCGTAGGTGGGACAGGGTAGGGCGATTGGAGGTTTTGAAGGAACCGTGGTTCGACGAGGACCATATTTTTCGTGTGGTTCATTGTCGGCCGAAGAGTCCACCCAATACTGGACCCAACGCGGAAGCGGCCAACGGTGCTAAGATGGCCCCGAGAAATCCGCCTTTCTGTAACACCTTTTTCTTTTGTGTTTGAGAGACTCGATTCTGGACTAAGGTTCGGAGACCTGTCTTATGCTTGGTCAACTTGGTCTTCTGAGCCGGAGTCAGTGGTACGTTGCCTTTTAACAGGTTGTACCCGATCTCGCACAGACAGCGTACACGGTCAGGGTCCGCACCGCGTACAATGGTTCGGACCAACTCGGGTGGGGCCGTCTTCAATACACGGAGCGTGGGAGCGTGCTTCCGTACTCGCGCAGACATCATGTACAACTAATGCCAGAACCCACAACTCTGCCCTTTTTATCTACCTCAGAGAACAGAGACAAAGTCAACCATGCTGTGGTATTCATTCTTTTTATTATCCCCATCATCAAACACACACTCCAGCTGGGGGAGCCACTGTGGGTGTGTTTACATTATTTTTGCATGTACACGTGGTGGGCCTCTCCGGGAAAGATGCCGGTCCGTAGTCGAAGGTGGTCGGGGGTGGCTTGCTTGAGGTCGAAGAGCATATACCCGTGCTGAGGGGTTGTGACATCTTTAAAGGCTTCCAACGCAAACGGTGTGCGGCCGGGATACATCTGTCTCGCCAGGTGCAGCAGTTGAGTGGTATCTCTCGGGTTTTTGAAGACCACCAGGTAGTGGCCATTTAAGCTGATGTTCCGATGTTCTTTGTTTTTACTGAACAGATTCTGCACAATGTAGATGATGCTGAGCCGTCGATGGTGGCTGGCTTTAGTAAAGAGTTGGGTAACCCGCGCATCCGTCTCCGCCATGAAATCATCCAGAACCACCAAGGTGTCGGGTTCCAAATCGGCCAGGTTGGATAGGCCTTCCACGAACGCGATGTGGGGCATTGCTGCATACGCTGCCTGCCATTCTCCGTAACACCACACGACTCGGGCAATGGGTGGGGTAATCATGCTGTCGGCGGGTTGAAGGAGCTTCCTGACGAAGTGCGTTTTGCCGGAGCCCGTCGGTCCTGCGATGACGCAAGTGAAGGGATGCTGCCACCGAGGGTCCATGGTTCGAGCTGTATGCGCTGTCGTGGTAACCCGCTCTTGTAAATTTCGTACGAGTGAACTGGAGTAGTGGTGGTGGGTACAACGTCGGTCGTCGTTGTCTGTTCACTGTGAGTGATGATGGTGGTGGGTATAACGTCGGTCGTCGTTGTCTGTTCAGTGTGAGGGATGAAATCCGGTGGGTTTTCAGGCGTAGTGGGTGTACTTGGTGTAGGTGTGGAGCTTGGTGTGGAGCTCGTTGTGACTTGTACACGTGGTGTGGTGATGACTGGGCTCGTTTCGATCACGGAGGTGACTGGCGCTATCTGTAGACTGGTTTCACTGATGGCTGGTGTTCTCAGTTGGTTAAGTAGCGTGCTGACATAGGCTACGTCGTAAAACACACCTCCGTTCAACACACTCAACAGGGTTAGCATTATCACCACAAAGCCCACTTGCGCTTTGTGCGTTTTGGGAGACGCTGTATTCAGAGGCAGCTGCTGTTTGTCCATAGCACCGTGGTCGAACGTGGAATGAAGGATGACGGTAGTGGTGTCTGGCTTTATAGTCGTTTCACCTGGTTGGCAGCGACCCAGGAATTGAAGGAACTGGGCCAGCCTTGCCATTTGACGAAATGAAACAGTTTGCCACGTCGACGTTCCGTTTCAAAATCTGCTCCACCGTGTAGTAGTCTTGCTTTGTTTTTACGACAGGCTGTAATTCCATCTCGTAAAACGTCCCTAGCAACGGTTTCCCTTGAAGATCTTCCAGTTCATAGACTCGCTGCTGTTGGGGTAGGCGCCGTTTAATCAGGAAGTGCTCATCGCTCCAGTTGGGCAAGTAACTTTTCTCAAATTGACCTTTGACTTTACTGATCCGTACAGGGTCCCCGACCTTGTATACCGCCTTCGGCGTTCGCTGCGATTGCCTGGGGTACAAGACACGCCGGACTTGGGCTTCATTGCGTTGGGTCACGGTAATGGGGGCTCTCTCTATACTCCGATGATAGGCTCGATTGTAACCACTCACAAGTTTCGGGAGGACATCGATTACCGCCTTGTATTCTTATAGGTGAAATATTTATACATGCGGCCTTTGAATGTCCTGCTGAACCTTTC
>JAVTVY010016999.1:0-60480 GCA_036873755.1 Hanleya hanleyi | reverse complement strand
CCTAACAATAAGGTAAAGTACATGTTTGGTGATTATGTCGGCGGGCATGTGATTTGTTTTTGTAGCATTGTTTTATACCACTGATCATTTCACACCTACGCTGCATTCTGGAGGGACAACTGGCGGGTTCTCTCTTTCATGTATGCCCTAAAATATGTTAGAGTAACTCTGGGTAAACGCCATTATGCTTACAGTGATTTCCTGTATCACAACTGATTATAATTTACCTATGTTTAACACGCATTGTCTAGTGACAATTGAGTGAGTGAGTGAATATGGTTTAACGTCGCTTTCAACATTTGTTCAATCATATCACGACGGGGAAGGGTAGGGAGAGCAGGGGGGGGGGTACCTACTTGTAACAGAGCATATCTAATGTTGCTATTTTGTAGTGCTGTCCCACTGAAATATCATGCCGTAGGCAGACATGACAACCCACTCAGTCACATTATACTGACACCGAGTGAACCAGTCCTTGTTCTATCCTCTTAATTCTGAGCGTAAGCGAGGAAGCAACGAGTTACATTTTTCAAGTCTTCGGTATGACCCTCCCTGGAATTGGACCCAGTACTTACCGCTTACGAGACCGACGCTCTAACCATTAGGCCACCGCAGTGCGGTCTATCTAGTGACAAACTCTGGCTCATACGCATACATGTATATTTCTTCTGATAAAGTGGAGTTTTGATCATATCGTTCTTTCCCATAATTAACGTTACTTATAAATCCTGATACCGTTATACACAAAATAGAGGATATGTTGGGATCCACCTTGCATAAATCGCTATGACGTCACCAGTCGCTCAACATGAATGTGTTACAATCATTGGGCCGTTATGGTTAACCACGCCCGGGATGTTTCAGACAATACAATTTGGCCTGCTAATGTACATGTACTAGAAATTCTCCCTGGGCTTCATCCAATTGGTTGATTAAAGATAGTCACGCCCCACAGGGCACAACGCAATGTGAAGTAAAAATTACATCACAAGCAGTTCCCCCACCCCCACCTTGTACCAGAACAGGCTCCCATAAGGTTAACACGGGTAAATGTGAAAAACGCCATAAATATGGAACGAGATGTACTGACCGGGATACGGACAAAACCCCAGTGGACAAAACACCAACGGACAAAACACCAGCGGACAAAACCCCAGTGGACAAAACCCCAACACAAAAATCCCCAAAACAGGAAAAGTGGACAAAACCCCAGTCAAAACATCACTTCATTTTTTTTTTAAATTTGTGTTTACTTCTAAATATGCTTTTAATTCTGAGTATTTTTTTTTCATTAATCCCCAATGATAAACATTTTTTCCCTAATCTCCACTAATCTTCTCAGTAGAGGATTAGCGGACTGCTCTATCTTTGATGACTAATTATACTAGTTTATACTAGTACATTCTACAACAGGATTAAATGGATTTAAAACTTTAAAGTAAGGATTATTATTTACTATTATTATTTATTATTGATGTGGGCCGCGAAATCCGTATGGGAAGCGGCCCTTAAACTGCAATTTCAATCAATCGATGTGTCATTAGATCACCATGGAAATTATACGTAATAACAAAGGTGGACAAAAGTTATGCTACCTTGGTCATATGTATACCAAGAAGGCTACCATGAGAGGCCTTGGACATAATATCAGACTATATTAGATAGACTTACTAGATTTAGATAGATTACTAGGCAGAAAGAAAACTAAATGCGAAATGTCACATTTTTGTGTGTAAATTTTGACCATAACATGTAAATATTGACCTTAATTTAATAAAAAAAATATAGATAAAATCTCTTAATGTTGTTGTATGGCTAATATAATTTTTTCATACAAAAGTTAAAATTGGGGGTTTTGTCCGATTGGGGTTTTGTCCGCTGAGGTTTTGTCCACTGGGGTTTTGTCCGCTGGGGTTTTGTCCTACACCCGTACTGACCGCTGATTCAGGGTATACCTTTTATCAAAACTTTCAGCAAATGATGGGATTTTCCCATTAATACTCTTTAAAACCTATGCCAGATAACGAGCTCATTATCACACAAATGGGATGAGCGCGCAGAAAGAAGGCTGGCCAATCACGACGCTCGACACAAGCTGCAGGCTTGATGCGCTCTTGTCTCGTTTCTCTCAGAGTGTCGTTAATAATTTTTACCAGAACACTTATTCAAGTAATGGCGGCTCGTTTGGAATGTGTTTTCCTTCTCTCGAGTGGGAATTTTGGAAGTTTTATGGAACGCCCTTAATCCCAGTGAAAAGTAAAGATTTGAGAATGGGGTCTCCATATCATATCAGTCTATGTAATCCATATCCTCTCTTGTTCTTTACTCGAAGTTTTGCGCATATGCACTGAAATTATCATATTATTTCACACCTGTTCGTGTGCCTCTCGACAAAGGGTTTACCGAGAACAATACAGCAAACAACCTATTCATGGACTATGGAAGTGTCATATTTTCCTGTGTACTTTTAGTTTAACCCACTGATCATTTCACGCCTATGCTGCATTGTCCTGTGCTTTGCCCATTTCGCACCTATTCGCGTGCAAAGGCTTTACAGAGAACAAAAAAATTGATTTTAAAAATTGATCAAAATATAAAACAAATTGATTTTTTCTTAATTTAAAAAAAAAAAAAAAAAAAAAACCAAAATAGACTGTTCAGACTTTGCAAAATATTATTATTTTTTATCTTTTAATATGTCATTGATGACAAAATAAAAACAAATGATTTTTTTATGCAAAATATAAAAATAGACTGTCCAACCTTTTCAGACTTTGCAAAATATGAAAATTAAAGAACCGGGCGGGGGTCATCATTCTCAAATTCTCGGAGATTTCGGGTGGCAGGTTCGTAGATTTCCGTTCGGCAGTTCCAAATGCCCGCTCGTATCACGAGGCGTCAGTGCCAAAAGAGAGAGAGAGAAAAAATTAATACTGGTGTTGCTGGTGAAAATTGAAATGCTAAGCTTTACACGGACCGATACTTTCTGTTGGTCTACCTGCTCAAATCCTTTTCAGTCCTGTGACTGACACGCTGAAAACTGCAGCCATGCCAACTGCAGTACTCTCCGGCTATTCATTACATGAATGTTCATTATATATTTCGAGCGCGTTAGGTACATAGAACAGAAGGAGAGTCAAGAACCGGACTGGGCGAGGGAGTCCTGGCCTTAACCTAGAACTCAATAAATATATGAATGAAAACATTATAGACTGATAAATACAAGTTGATAAAGTTATTGAGAGTTGTGTTCGCATTTGCTGACATAACGATGCGCTCTTTAAAGTAAGGATGTTACATTTTATTTTCGTTTCGTTACATTTGTCCACTTCCATCGATAAAATACTCATTTACTCTGTCAATATTCAATTTTATTTAAGATGACATTGAGTACATCACAGTTTAGCAATTTGTAAAGTTGATTCATGGGTGATATTAAAATTGCACACAAAACTGTCAGTAAATGGGGTAATACACAATACACTAAACAAAAATGCGACAGTTTTCATCCACTATTCTGTTATGGACTAGAAAGTTCGTTTCTTGCAGTAATGGAAATGCCCGGGATCGGTTGTCTGATGGTTTTCTATCCACTCTAATATTTGTGAAGGAATACCGACATTATTCCGAGACGACAGTTTCCCCAGCGACAGTTCCCCAGCGACATTTTCCCCCACGACAGTATCCCTATACACGACATATTCCCCAGGCGACATTTTCCCCACCCTAATATTACGTGCTGTAATAATTCGATCTGCCGACAATCACAGTCGCGGTCATTTCCCCACCTTTTTTAAGTTTGCACATAGGAGAGTTCTAGGAATTCAAGGGAGATTACTTTTTAGTTGAACATCGGCAGATGTATGCAAACGTGCCTTGTTTTCAGGCATAATAAATAAGAATAGATTATCTGTAAAATCAGATATTACGATATTTTTGTTGTCGCGTTGTTATGTTCTGTTTTCTGTCTGTTATTTATTTCTTGGCCTGGTCTTATGTATGCCGGTACCGACCGCATCAAATTTGAATTGAAGTGTTATTTCCACAGTGACTTGGGTAGCAGGGGGTGTCTTCGCCGATGTTGTTGTTGTTGTGATTATATAATTCTTTTTTCAAATATATAATTATTTCCCACATTTTCATATTCCCCGCGTCCTGAATGTACCAGACGTTGAAAATAACAACTGTGTGTTTATGGGCGATTTTAACGTTGATCTGTTTAAAACAGATCGTCATTCGCCTTCAAAAGATTTTCTAGAAATCCTAAAGTCTCACTATTTCTTCCCCCAAATCACCAAACCGACGCGAGTCCGAGCCCACTCATCAACACTTATTGATAATATCTTCATCAATTTTCATGAAAATAACCTATTATCAGATATATTTTTAACCGATATTACTGATCATTTCCCAGGTTTTCATATCTTAAAGACAGAATATATATCAAAATCCACTGACCAAAACATAGCCTATCGAAAAATCACATCGGATCGAAAAGAACTTTTTACTAGACGGATTAGCGAAGTTAATTGGAACGACATTGCTCACGATAGTAACGACCCTAATATTCTGCTAGATAGATTTCTGTCTGAGTTCAACCCGATTTTTGAGGACTCTTTTCCGGTAGTATCACACAAAGTTTACAAAAACAGGATCACAAAACCATGGATCACTAACGGTATATTAAAATCGATTCATGAGAAAAACAAGTTTTATCGACTGTACCTAGTAACCAAAATGACATAACTCATGGCCAATATAGAACTTATAGAAACAAACTTAACCATATTATTACATTATCTAAAAAACGATATTTTGAACAAAAATTTAATGAAAGCAATCAAGATATCAAGGGAACATGGAAGGTGCTAAACCAGCTCATGAATAGAAATAAACGTGTTAAAACAACAGACTCATTCACTGTAAATGGAGAACTTATATCGGATAATTATAAAATAGCAGACAGCTTTAATGACTACTTTAGTACAATTGCTTCCAAACTCGATTCTCAAATACCCAATGCGACCACAAATTTCAAAGATTACCTACATGTAGATATGCCTATCTCAAATAATTTTGAGTTCACATCGGTTAGTCCCAACGAGGTTCAGGAAACAATAATGATTCTGAAATCAGCGGTCTCTGGCCTAGACGAAATCAGAATGTCACTAATTAAACTAATTTCTAATTACATTTCTGCTCCGCTTTCTCGAATAATCAATTCTTCTTTTGCCACTGGCGAAGTTCCGAATTTATTCAAGAATGCTAAGGTTACTCCAATATTTAAATCAGATGATCCTTCCATTATCTCCAACTACAGACCAATATCTATTCTGCCATGCTTTAGCAAAATACTCGAGAAACTAGCTGTCAAGAAAATAACCAGTTTCATGGACACTAATAAAATTCTCACGAAAGATCAATTTGGCTTCCGGGAAAATCACTCTACATCACTAGCCGTGTCTTCCCTATATGATACACTCATCTGCGCAAAGGAATCTAAATATTACAGTATTGTTACTTTCTTAGATTTATCTAAAGCATTTGACACCGTCAATCATAATATTTTACTCGCTAAACTCGACTACTATGGTTTCCGAGGCAAATCAAACTGTTGGTTTAACAGCTACTTGTCTGAAAGGTCACAAACTGTTGTGTACAATGGCGCATTTTCAAAATCAATGACAGTAGATTATGGTGTTCCGCAAGGTTCGATTCTTGGACCAATTTTATTTCTCTTATATATAAATGACATAAGCAAGGTACATTGTAGCTTGTACGATTCCTTTATATTCTGCATTGCTTCATCGGACACTCTCTTTGGTCCTCGTCATAACTGCGTAACTCTGGATATGTCCGATAATGTCCGACTCCTATCTAATAACCTAGCTAGGATATATTTTGCTTTATATGCAACTCATGTACGGCATATTTTCCCAAGCAAAACGTACGAAAATAGTCCTTGTGTACTGGGGCATTGTTTCCGTTCACTCTGTCGAGTCATTTAGGTTATTAATCTTCTCTTTGTTCAGCCTAACGCCCTCGAATAAGTGTTGTGATGATTACACTAACTTTCCCTTTGTCCAACGTAACACACTCGCAGAACGAATATATAGACAAACTCGACATGATGAGGTATATATTCACTTATCGGATACTACCAGTAACTCCAGTTCGACTGGATTTATATTCAGTTTTAACTGCAATCGAATTTATTCGCATGTCATCTTTATTGAAACGAGGACAACGAACTAATTAATTCTAGCATTTTCTGTATTATAGGACAGGGAGATGTATGCCTCAATGATTTGCCTGACAACACTCTGCGAGGGCGTTATGTCAAATAAATTGCACGTTTCAGTAACCTGCATGCCAGTTTCTCCGAGTGCGTTATGTTTAACAAAGAGCACATTAATGACCCCCGCTGTCAGATCTAGTATCGTGACAATTTCTCGATCTGTCTTTTTTCCCTTTATATTTCATCTGTCCACCTTGATTGACAAGTATCTTATTCACTCCCTTCAGACCTATCTTGTGTGTGTGTGTGTGTGTTGGGGGGGGGGGTGGCTAAGGGACAGCTGTGGCTACTATTAATATGAAATGGCGAAAACCTTCTCATTATATAAGAGCCGCATCTATTTACCTGATCATCAGAAACAAATGATAATGATCTTGCAAAATTATCTGAGTACATCCGACACACGGGTTTGGTTATGACTCTGATCGCCTTTTAGGAAGGATCAAACTCATTCAATCATAAACCTGCGCAAGATACATGGATATGAGGCGATCAGGTTTGAGAAAATATACCAAGGTAATCTGTCATCGTGTAAATGGCAGGCCGAGTAGCTGATAAGCTCTGCATAAAAGGGAATAATATCCGATAATGTCCGGCTACTATCTAATAACCTAGCTAGCATATTTTTTTCCTGATTTGCAACTCCGGTATGACATATTTTTCTCAAGAAAACATATAAAAATAGACATTGTGTCCCGAGACATTATGTTTAGTTCACCCTGACAAGCCATATGCGTTATTAACGTGCTCTTTGTTCAACCTAACGCTCTAGGATAACTGTGACTATTACACTAACGTGCTCTTTGTCCAACGTAACGCGCTCGCAGAACGAATATGGACAAACCCGACATTATGAGATATATCTTGATGTTTCGGATACTACCAGTAATTCTAGTTCGGGGGCAATTATTTTTAGTGTCATCGCTTGTCATATTAGCTTGTCATCGCCATTGAAAAGAAGATGTCTAATTAATTATATCATTTCCTATCTTCCAGTTTACGTAGATGTATGCCTCATTGGTTTCGCTGGTCATATTCGTCCCGCCAGTGCGTTAGGTCGGGCAAAGCGCACGTTAGTGTAACCAGCATGTCAATTTCTCCGAGGGCGTTAGGTTGAACAAAGAGCACGTTACCAACCCCCGCTGTCGCGTCTGGCAGCTGCCCATTGTCCGAGCGCGTTACGTAGAATAAAGAGAACGTTAGCAGACCGTTAGACGTACGTTAGGAGTTTTCGAGCGCGTTTCGGAGCGTGTTAGGCCTCCCACTGAGCGCATTAATTTGAAGCGCGTTAGTTCGTTAGATGAGCCCGTTAGGCGAACCTTTAATCTGGTCGGTACTGTACCTGATTGGAGTTCGAAGGAAGAAGTCACTCTCACAAGCCAGCTTATGTGTTGGGGGCCCTGAAGTGTTCACGGTGGAGAGGAATAACGCTGTCTGAGAGCGTTCTCGCCGTGAAACGGGTGACAGAAAATTGGTACCAACCTGTGAGAGAAAGCATGGCGATTTGATGTGATCTGAGACGTTGAAGGAAGTCTATCGGAAGAAGGTCTGTTTTATCGGTCGTCGTGAGTACCTCAGTCAGGGCCGTTTACGGTGCCTACGAGCACGCCACCGAAGCAGCATCTCAAAACTGTTACAGACAGATTCGCTGCCAGAGACGTTATATTAGACCACATCATCTAGCCGGATACATCCTGAGGAGAGGATCCTCGCAAGCCAGACTACGCCTGGATAGAAGTCAGCCAAGATCACGGTTATTAGACTAACCTAGGGTGAGATAATAATCACACGGAAGAAGTGGCATTGCCGATACGTACAAACCAGGTGAAGACAGACGTATCCACGGTGGGGAGACGAACCTAACTGTAGAGTGGAATTCTTACAAGAAGAAGCAGACGTATCCACGGTGGGAAGACGAACCGACCTGTAGAAGGGAATAGGTACCTACAAGGTCAACAGACGTATCCACGGCTGGAAGACGAGTCTATCTCTAGGAAAATACGTACCTGCGAGGTGAAGACGGGCATATCCACGGTGAGAAGACAGGACACATTCAGGGGACTTTCTGGGGAAGATATACTGACCTTGGAGGGGAGACGATACGGAAGCATCCTCGCAAGACAGATTACAACTGTGGAAGAACGGACATATCCACGGTGAGAAGACGAACCTCCCTGTAGAGGGGATTTCTCACAAGTAGAAGCAGACGTATCGACGGTGGGAAGACGTAGCAGTCTCTGGGACCATACGTACCTGTAAGGGGAAGACGGTCATTCCACGGTGGGAAGACGGAGCAATCTCTGGGACCATACGTACCTGTAAGGGGAAGACGGTCATATCCACGGTGGGAAGCCACGACGTTTTCTGGGGACGATATACCTACCTTACAGAGAAGAGAGTCGATATATCCATAGCCTCGCTCCAAAAGCCGGGAGAAGGAAGGACGTCGAGCTGCTATCCTTGGCCTCGCTCCAACGACATTCCATAACAAGAGAGGGGCCAGCAGCCAGGCCGCCCCTACGATCACCTACCGTGTGAAAAGGGCCAGCAGCCAGGCCGCCCTTTACACGGCGCGTGTATTTAATAACTGTACATATTTACATCTTTACTCTCGATCATCCTGTATATTTGACTGAATATTATTGCATATCATTTGACTCTATATCAGCCTTGGTTGTCTCTACACTCTCCTACTTTCTCGATCCAGACAAGGTGACAGGTCGAAGTGAATCTCTAGTTGGCAAGGACTAGTGCCGGCAGGGACAGCGGCCTGACAGCTTGTACGCTACCATATAACGAGACTTAGCTCAGCTGCGTCCCGTTCATTGACCGGCCCGGCACACGTTACATAAGGATTACCTCTATTATTGATTCATACAAAGTTATCTCCCCTGGCAAACCTGTTCGTACGAACACACAGGCCACAACTACCAGTGACCCTCCATCTAACCAGACTTGTGAATATAGAACTTTCACTGCCCAGTCAAAACCACAGATGAATGATGTTCCAGTCCAAAACTGGTCCAGTCCGATACTGAAAGCTCAAACAGTGCCGATAACCGCAAAGTCACCTAGACACTACCCAAATGAGAGACCCGCACAAAAAACCAAGACTGACCTATTTATCCTAGGTAATTTTAATGTCCGCTCACTTGAAGGTGAGAAGATCTTCACCAAGAAAACCACTGCAATCGTAGAACTGAAAAACAAGACCATTAATGGTGCAACTAGGTTCATAAAAAATATGAAGACATCCCCCAAGTCAATGATAGTGATTTTGGGAACCAATGACGTAGATAGTAGTGAAGACCGGAAAAGAATACCAGAACAAATTTCGGAATTAGTATCTACAGTGCAGCAGACTATACCTGAAACGAAATTCCTCATCTCGACCATACTCCCTCAGTATATTGACTCCCAAACTAGAGCTGAAGTTGAGGACCCCATTACCGAAGCATGCTGTTTATCAAATACAGTGTATCTGCCCAATCGTCATATCACCACTGATGAAAGCAACTATAAAGATGTTAAGCATCTCAATGAGTTGGCCTCAAAAGACTGGTGAAAAACTGGAAAATCAACCTACACAAACAACAACAGAATGGCTACCAGGATAACCGAAGTGACAATAAATCAAAAGTTTCTCAGGAACCAATGATAACAACAAACAACCGATTTGTCATACCATATCCACATAGATCAAACAATGACGAATCAAATAACGATGATCGCCAGCCATCAAGATGGTTCATGGATTGGCTTCAGTTTACTAAGCCACCATTAACCAACCATGCTACAGGACCCTATCAGATGTCATGGCAAAGCCATGCATATAAATACTGAACAGTAATGCTACTAATTGCATTACCCAGACATGAACATTTCTGAAAGTACTGAATGTTATCTTATGCATGTATAGTGATAGTGGAAAAAAAAGTTACTTCGGATAAGGGTTTTGAGAACATGTGAATATAACTTCAGTCAGTGCATTTCGAGAATATTAACCCCAGATATTAGGTCTGAAGAGCACTTCAGATACATGTAGTGTGTTTTGAAAATATAATTCTGAATAGTGCATATCAAGTATACTAATTCTGGATAGTTTGTTTTAAGAGTATTAACTGTAGGTAATGCTTTTACAAAGACTCTGTCGAACGGTGTTTACATGCATGAGAACATTTAGTATCGAATTAAATGATGCTTGAATTTATACCTGGAGAGATATCACGTTAATGTAATAATAGTCCCCGAATGTAACCAGGTTGCATCACAATACCAAATGAAACATGTTCAAAGTAGTAATTTTGCTCAGAGTAGTACATGTCTAAAATAGTAATCTTTATACGGAGTGCTCAAGACTTAGAGAACAACCTATAGTAGACTCTAATCCTGCATTGTCAGAGCAATGATTCGTTTCTAAAAGGAATTCTATTTTATTTTAATGAAATGTGTAATCAAATAGTGGAATTGTACTAAATTATTCTCTTTACACACATGTCTAAGCAGTAATCTAACACTGAAGTACTTGCATGTGTCTCTACAAGGAATAAGTAATACTGAGTTGTCTTCCCTAATTATTTCCCTTATACCCAAGTAGATTTGTAACAAATACGTGAATGACTCATATCCAGATGGTATTAATGTGATTGATGTTAATAGTATTGAATGATACTACACAATGATATATAATTCACACACATGGGAAACTACAGTATTAAAGTGAATAATAGCTCTGTGTATACCTAAAGGATACCATAATAGATCTCATTTTGTTTAATTAGATTTAAGAGATTTTATTATTATAACTATTGGAAAGAATGGTATCGTTATTTTTATTGTATACTTAAGCGATATCACAGTGCTGAGTAAATGGTGCCTAAATATAATTTTAAAGTGTTTTACAGTATTGTCCTAAGATGAATTATATATGTATACAAAAAGGGTGTCACAATACAGAAATGAATGGTGCTAATTTGAATATGAATACTTAAAAAAAAAAAAAAATAGAGAGTATATCAAAGAACACTATGATAGCTAAAGTATTGGTACTAAAACTTTTAAGGAAAAACACAAACAGCAAAAAGTGCCAAAGTAAAATGGTGCAGCCTGAATGATATATACTGCTGTCTCACTGCTATAGTGTCCAATTATTTAATTAAAAGTTAATTATGTAGAATGGTATATCTACATGTAACTGATTCTACTATATTTTAAAGAATGATTCTCTTTTAATTGTACTCAAATACTGTCAAATCAAATTGAATGGTGTTTTTTATTATATCAGATAACATATTAATGATATTCATGTACCTCACTGATATCAAGTAATTCATTCAGTGATTTTATGTCTGGCACTGATGGCTACAAGAGTATTTAATCAGATGAAATCTTTATGTTTATGCTCGATGTAATGTGATAAAGAATTCGATGGCACTGACTATCTGTTGAAACTCAGAGAATCACAGTAAATTTAATCAATGGTACCTGAATTTATAATCTAATCTACAACGGGAGTTAAATAATCTTGCTAGTCTTCTATCTAAATACCCCACTGACCCTTCTATCAGAGGCAGATTTTTCAGTACGAAATCTCGCCTGCGAAAAGCGCAAAAAAGAGCTAAAAAAGAATACAAACAATCCATTTATACGCAATTAGAAACTATAAAAGATAATGACCCAAACACTTTTTGGAAACTTGTCGATGAACTTACAAATAAAAAAGATACTGATGATATCCCAGATTCACTTGCAACTGACTTACTTAATCACTACACAAAATGAAACAGTCCGTCTTGGTCAGATGAAGAGGAAGATTCAGATATACTAACAGAAATAAACCAACTGGAAACAGAAAAATCTGAACCTACACTTTTAGATAATCCCATTAAAAGCAGAGAGATTATTGATGCCATTTCAAATCTTAAGAGTAACAAAGCATCTGGACTAGATCAAATAAATAATGAACTGCTCAAATTTAGCAAAGATATTCTATTGTCTCCGATAACCAAATTATTCAATTTGATATTAAATAGTGGTACATTCCCGTCCCAGTGGGGTAAAAGTTACATATCCCCACTTCACAAAAAAGGCTAAAAAATGGAACCTGAAAACTATAGGGGCATATCTATTCTCAGTTGTTTTGCAAAGCTCTTCTCTTCTGTACTAAATTCTAGATTAACACATTTTTTTTTTAAACCAACACTATTATATCTGATAACCAGTCCGGTTTCAGAAGAGGAAGAAGGACTACAGATAATCTATTTATTCTTAAAACATTAGTCCAAAAATATACTAATTCAAAGAAAAAACTTTATTTAGCCTTTATTGACTTTAAAAAGGCATTTGATACTGTTTGGCATGCTGGCCTACGTTTAAAACTCCTTCGTACTGGAGTTAGAGGAAAATTTTACTCTATTATCAAATCCATATACTCTAACAACCAAACTAGTATTAAACTTAATAGTGCTAGAACAGATTCTTTACTTCTAACATTGGGGTAAAACAGGGTGATAATCTCAGTCCCACCCTTTTTAATCTTTTCCTCAATGATCTACGCTTCCCCGAAAATTCTTGCAGTCCTGCTACACTACATGAAAAGAAAATTACACACCTTTTATGGGCAGACGACTTATTAAATAGGTCTACAAAATAGTATAAACAAACTAGCCGACTTCTGTAAAAGCTGGCATCTTCAAGTTAACATTAGTAAATCAAACACAATGATTATACAGAAATGTAAACAAAACAATTTGCCCAGATTTATATTAGACTCTCAACTTTTAGAAAACATCTCTGAATATACCTATCTTGGCTGTACTTTAAATAATTATGACAATTTTACGCCTACCCGTGAACGACTATACCAAAAGGCACTGAAAGCACTATTTAAAGTACATACCTCCTTTAATGGAAACAATCCTAGTCCTGGGATTTATAATAAATTATTTGACTCGTTAGTTAAACCAATATTACTATACTGTTCTGAAATTTGGGGAGCTGAGCAAATCTCAAAGTTAACTCATGATACTGACCACTATTATGATCTTATAGATAAGGAATCTTTCGAAAAAGCTCATAACAAATTTTGTAAATTAAATCTACGTGTCAACAAATATATCACAAATTTTATATGTAAAACAGAATCAGATAGACAACCCCTCTCTTTTGATATAAATACGGCTATTTGGAAATACAGAATGAGACTAGAAGATCCAACTTGTAACCCCCTGTTGTCTGATGCCTACAAATGCAGTAAGAATCTACACGAATCCGGCATGACCACATGGTTCACTTATACCACTAAACTATTTAACCAACATAGTCTTCCCCAACCAGATATGATAAATAAACATGTAATCCAATCTGTCTGCCCAGGATGCATTCACTCAAAGCTTTGAAAAGTATAACAGATATAAACTACAAAGCTCTGAAAAATTGAAAATGTACTCTCAAACATACAGTAACAATCAAAGAAACTATCTAGTAACTATACAAAATCAGAATTACCGACAGGTACTATGTAAACTTCGAGTCTCTGCACACAACTTAGAGATTAAAGCAGGACGTAAAACAGGCCGCAACAATAAAATACCCAGACTTCAGAGAACATGTAGACTCTGCAATATGGAGACTGAAGATGAAACCCATTTCCTAATTACATGTACGAAACTAGAGCGAAAAAGACAAGAACTCTTTAAAAAAATTACCGACTTGGACCCCTCTTTTCCAAACTGGTCTGCTGTTAAAAAAGCTGAATTTATTATAAACCCGAATGCAACTATGGCATTGCTCAGTGGAAAATATTGCCATATAATGACGGTAGAGAGATCAAAAGTACTCGCCACCACAACCTCTGCCAGAAAGACTAGAAAGAAACCATAGGTTTTGTCTATTGGCCGTATAACTGCACACGAAGGTACAATAAGTTTTAAGGTACATGTGTGTGTTTTATCTAGCTTAATTTTATTCTTTGTACCTCCATTGTTTTAATACCATGTTGGGGAGATATTCCCCTTGGTCTTTGTATTCATACATTGATCGTAATAAATATCATATATCATATATTTCGTATGGCAGAACCAATCCCAAATGTGTATGAAATGAAAAAAATAAATAAATAAATGAAAACACAAGATGGTTTCCTACAAGAGAGAAGCGGTCAGCAGTTGTCAATGATGTCAGCAGGACAAAATAATGGTCTTTACATGACATCTTAATCACTGACCATTATAATATATGAAATGAATGAATTTCCTAGCCGTTTTACAGTGTAGGTATCCCCGTCACACTTTGATTGTGATGGTTTTATTGAAACTCGTGATATTTGAACAGCCCCAGGTTGAGCGGAATTGGAGACAATTTACGAAACCTAGCGCCAGAGAGCTTGCACGTAACGATCGTATTTTGCCGCCAGTGTATGATATTTATCACAAAATTTTAGAAACTTTGAGTTTTTGTAACAATATTATTTGGCGTTGATCCACATGACAGTTGTTATATTATTCCATACATGTTTTCTGGGCCAGTTCCACGCTTAATGTGAATGTGAATGGTCCGACCTACACACGTACGGGTGTCGGAACAGCTATCGTACAGGTCAGTTATCGAACACGCATCTCGTGCGTATGTGTTGTGCTCGTGATGACAAGGAAATAATATGTCAGAACAAAGGGGAGATCATTTCTAATTGTTATGCAAAATGTAGAGTTTTAGGCAGCCACCAACGTTGAAAAATTTAAATCATTTTTGTTTTCATCAAAATTCGAAATTTCTCGTGTTGTGGCGGGGGTGCGAAATTCGATCTATCACCTTGTCTTTCCAATCTCTCAAGTAAATACGTATAGAAATTGAACAATGATCATATCATATTAAACGGTAAAACTCCAACTAACGATTGTCATGCACAAAACTTGAAAATACATTGTATTGAGCTGAAAAGTCGAGTTAAAGATAGCTCTCGCACGTGCAGAAGGGAGTGACGTCATCGATGGAATTCACAATGGAAGAAAGCTGACGAGCTCAGCAATCATCGTGTCAGTTTTCATGTCAGTACTTTTTATATATTCCAAATAAATCTTCGAAAACGCTCGATAATAGGTCGCCACCCGTAGCTGTTACCACAAAATGCACAAATCCTGCAAATATAGGAATGCACAAGCTGAACCATGGGACACAGCTTCTTTGAAAATCATGACTAGATGCTTACCGTACTGACATATATAAGGCTTTGGCGCAATCCAAGCATGACAAGGGTGGATCTCCCAGAAAAGTTGATTCGGACCCCCAAAATGCACCGAACCACAGTCCCACATACGATGGAGCATTCTTTTGGTCCAGGTGGATGCTAAATTAGACAAATCCCTGCTGCGATATATTACCGGCGTACCTGTAATTCAAGAAAACAACTATTTCCGATCCAATTGAATTTGAAGTTTTGATTGTTGGTAATGACCAGAAATTGGACGGAGAAGAGCCCAGAATTGTAAATGTCATGCAGAATATGTAGTACATGTACAGGTCACGCTGGGTGTAGTTTCAGTCATATTAGCAATCCATTTTTGATAACTTACCAACTCTCTTCGCACGTTTGGCCCTTTTCAGCTGATGTTTCCAGATGAGAGGGAATTTTCCTCGTCGGGAACAAACCGTTGAATCCCGATCGCTTGGTTCAAAGATTTAACCACGGTAATCGTTTTTTAATTCTATCTTTCCTGGGCGATTTGGAATGTACCGCAGCCTGGGGGTGGGGAAGTGCCCCCTATATATTTTCGCTACCGCTATAAGGCTAGAGTACTGAAACTTACCACACTATATCTTTGAGGTAGGCTCTTCAAGAAAACATCTGCATTATCAATTGGTAATTTATAATCTGATATGAAATAAATAAGTTTTACTCACTTTTCCATTCAGAAAAGCAAAAATTTTGAAGAAATCTGACGAAAACATCACCTTTCTGGTACCCCACATGACTGCCATGTAGCATTTATCCATGGTCTTCAGCTCATGGGGTCATGCTAATAGGCTAAAAATGACTCCAATATGATAATCTACAAAGTCACGGAGTTTCAGCTTTGATTTTTTGTCGTTCCGGAGATAGGAGAAAACAAATTCAACCACCTCCTTCGTGCCCAGGTAAAGTTAAGCAACGAAAAGTAGCTGGGACAAACATCGATATCGCGGTTGGATGTTCAACATTGGGCTGACCGCCCTCTACAAGAAGGCATATTCTGACCCTTATGTTACGTATTTTAGTTAAGCTAGGTAGCATGTATATAGGGGATATATTCCTATAGGTTTATACAACAACCATGCATATAATAGCATAACCTGCCCGATATCACCCCCTCCCCCCCCCCCACGCCTTCCAGTTGGAGGTTATTATAACTCGAGAAATATGTTTTTATTCCCGTTATTAACGCATAATATATTATTTAAGCAAATCCGAGCGTGTGAACTGCAAAATGTAAGCATATATGGTAAACTAATTCGCTCAAGAGCATTCTTTATTCTCCTTTTCGAATATAAATTGTATAAATGTAAGATGAAATATAGTTGATGGGGTAAAATAGTTGAAATATTTATGCAATCTGCTGAGCTAATAGATCCATCAGGTGACATATTCAAAGTCATTTAAGGTTTAAATTCAATTCTTCCACTTTATTACTCTTTTGAAATTCTTGACATAAGCTCCACCTGTCCCTTGTTACAGTTATATGACCGTAGATTTGATCACCAGATTCATGTGTTTTGTTGATTGCCTAGCCACGTTGGCATCACAGGAAACACTGAAGCTGATGAAATGGCTACGGCAGCCCTAGATAAGGCGGTTGGTTCTGTTAGATTCCTATATAGCGATTTCAGACCTTCTTTCTGTGCTTATGTAAGAAAGTTGTTCCAATTTTTATGGCATGCTGTGGATAATAACAAACTCCAAGAGTTAAAAAAATATTTAAGATGTACTCATCTCAGCAGTCGGAAACGTTTCGATCAAGCCAAGATTAGACGATGTAGAATCGGCCATACATGATTAACTCATGAACATTTACTGAAAAAAAAAGATCCACCCCCAAGGTGTATTCCATGCCAAGAACATCTCTCAGTGAAACATAGTCTGATCTACTGTATGAATTTTTTATCAATCAGTTACTTTAGAGGATCTTTTTAGTCGGGCAAAAGAAGACTGTATTTTAGGTTATTTGAGGGGAATCGGTTTGTTGTTTAAATTTAATATATGTATCTCTTCTTGGTGTGTTGAGTTGATTACTTGTGGATTGCTGGGTTATTAACTTGTTTTTGTTGGAATACTTAGAATTTTGTTTGATAGTCGCTAAATGGCCGAAATATTGCTGAACGCCACGTTAAACCTCAATTCTCTCTCTCTCTCTCTCTCTCTCTCTCTCTCTCTCTCTCGTTCCATTCCATTTCCATGCACCAATAAATTGGTCGTTCAGTGAGGACTACCATATTAATACTTGCTTTGGTTGTAATGTTAATTTGGTATTCCCGCCGCCAGTGGGCATTGTATATATGTTCCTTTTAATTTCAGTTTAGTTTGAAGTCACTTTACCCAACCTCATATGCAGCTTGTTGGAGTATCGTGGCTTTACTTGCTCTGTTCGTAATGTAAATTTGATAGTCCCTCCGCCAATGGGCCTTGTATATATGTCCCTTTTAATTTCAGTTTAGCTTGAAGTCATTTTACCCAACCTCATATCTAGCTTGTTGAAGTCTCGTGGCTTTTCGACACAAAACATATTATATGCCAATTTAATCGAAATCATGGTCCACCGGACAAACAAACAGGCCGACTGGACAAACAAACAGGCAGAGCGGACAAACAAACAGGCCGCCCGGACAAACAAACATGCCAACCGGACAAACAAACAGGCCGATCGGACAAACAAACAGGCCGAATGGACAAACAAACAGGCCGCCCGGACAAACAAACATGCCAACCGGACAAACAAACAGGCCGATCGGACAAACAAACAGGCCGAATGGACAAACAAACAGCGACGGTTCCTAAATTCATAGTGAGATAATATGAGTTTGCGTTGGAACATTATACTGATAAACGCTTGTCCAGCGGAAATAGAGGGATACACCGCCAAACAGGGCATTTTACTGTTAAAAAAAAAATACCTTTCCCAACCCCTATCTTTCCACAATCTAGATAAACCAATATGGTAATAACTTCGTGCGAATTGTTCGCCGATATTCTACGAGATCCCATAATGAGCCAATCACGACAATTTCTATCTTTTCTCTCCGACAATGATTGACGTTTAATTCACGGAGATTAACATCAGTAATAGTAAGACGGGAAATTCATTAGTAAAAATGATCGTCCCAAATGATGGTCCTGAAGATCACGTGAGGATCACGGATGACGTCACATCCGGATCAAAGGTCACATCCGGGTCAAAGGTAACATCCGGGTCAAAGGCCACTTCCGGGTCAAAGGTCACTTCCGATCACGTGAACAAGAGTGATCTCCCCTACATTTGCTGGTATGCGTTGTGGGATCTTGTTTTCTACGTCTCACCACGTAGAATACGATGAGAGGAGTCTCGACGCCATTGGTTGAAAATTTTCGAAACAGTCACTGCACGCACGCGTGGTGAGTAAGTAGCGCTGGGTCGACGTTTTGGGGGCGACAGGGGCCCCTAGTGGGGAGATTGGGTCGATTGAGGCATCAATGTGAAGCATACGTGAAGGTACATCCGAAGTGATGGGTATGACGTGGAACTGACGTCATTCTGTGCATGCGCAGTAGACAAAGTGTGTGGAAATAGAGGTGCTGGGGTCGAGGTGAGCCCCTAATGATCCGATTGGGTCGAGTGAGGTATCAATGTGAAGCATACGTGGAGGAGCATCCGACGGAATGGCTGTGACGTAGAACTGACGTTATTCGGCACATGCAGAGTAGACAAAGTGTGTGGAAATAGACGTGTTGGGGTCCAGGTGAGCCCCTAACGATCCGATTGGGTGGAGGGAGGTATCATTGTGAAGCTCTCGTGGAGGAGTATCCGACTGGATGGGTATGACGTGGAACTGTCGTAATTCTGCGCATGCGCAGTTGAAAAGTGTAATGGAAGGGATGTTTTGAAGTGGGGTGGACCACTAGCGGTCCGATTGGGTCGTGGGAGGTATCAGTGTGAAGCTCTCGTAGGAAATCACCAAACTGGGCTAGTGTGTCGTCCGTTTTCATCATTCTGCGCACGCGCAGACAGTGAATTGTGTGAAAATGATATGGGAAGGAGTGTTTTAGGGGTCGAGGTGGACCCGTAATGATCCGAATGGGTCGTGGGAGGTATCAGTGTGAAGCTCTCGTGGGACGGCGTCCGGTTGGATAGGGATGAGAATAGAGTTTGCCTGCGCATGCGCAGTAGAAAAAGTGCATTGGAATGGACGTTTTGAGGTTGAGATGGACCTATATTGCTCCGATTGGTCCGTGGTAGGCCTTATTTTCAAGTTCTCTTGGGGTAGTGTCGGATTGGATTGATGTCTAAATACATATGGACTGATGAGGGACACGAGTTCATTCCTATATGTACCGATGCCACCACCACCGGTCGGTGACACCACCATCACACCAGGATATTGTTCAGGCAGAATGTCCCCAAACAGTTGTTTGCGCATTCGGATCGCATTTTCCAGGGTTCGGTGGATGGTAGCCCCATATACTAAGTGACGCTTGGTCTTCATGACGGACGTGTACATGGGGTCACCTTTCATTTCAAGCGGTAGTAGGGTATACTGTTCGTAGATCGCCATGGCTTTTTCCTGATGCTTGGACGCATTTGGAGGTATGCATGTTGCAAGTTATCCTGTCCGGCGTCCTCGATCGCTGCAGCGTGAGTATTGAAAGCTGCTCCCACAATACGATTCCGAAAAGTAGGTTCGTCCTCACCTTCTTGGGATGTAGGCTGACTATCTGAGATCAAGCTCTCTGTATCAGTGAATAGACTCTCAGCCGTCTCTGTATCTGCCTCCTCTGTGGGCTCCTCGGGGCCTGGGTGGAAAGTCTTCTGGTTTCGCATCATATCGTAATGCATGGTGAACGTGCGCTCGCACTCAGAGCATGTATAACCCATGTTGATGGTTGAAGTCGTCTGTCAGTATTTTAGGAATACACTTTTATAGACAGTAACACCGTCAACGCCCGTCTCAATACCTTACCTTCCTATCCCAACGGCTTATGCATTGTCGATCATCATTGGACGGACATCATTATTTTGGAGGTTGAAGAAGATAATTCCCCGTCTCCACCTGAGTCTCTATAGAGGTTTGAAATGCCTCATGCAGGTTCGCCAGATTCTGGGCACGGGTAGTTGTGTTGGTATCCTTATTGGGCACTATTTGTTTCTTATGCAGCAGAAGACATACCCGTGTCACCCTTTGGATGTCATCTATGAGCGGGATAAGATGACAACGCATGCTTTGCTGCTGAACGATGGCTCCACCTTGAGCTGTATCAATAATACTGCCGTCATATGACAAAAGGAAGCAAGTGACATTTGGTGAAAAAATGAGATATCTATTTGGTTGAACACAAGGAAGTAAGTCACACATGTTGACATAACCTTGTGGTGAATACGCTTTCCTTTTGGGCTGTAATGAAATGGCAAAAGGAAGCAAGGCATCACATTCACTTGGATATCAGAGACAAAAGGAAGCAAGTCATTTGGCCAATGACAGCGACCGACACAGACGGTAAGAGCCAATCATCTTCCGCCTACTGTAACTGCTGATGAAGTCGTTCAGTGCATCATGGCTACATCACATTGAAATAGATAAACTAACATTTTCGTCAGTTCTCCAGTCGTTACGCGAAAAATAAGTTATCTATTTAAGACATCAGAATTATTGCTGTTTTATCTGAATGTTTGTGAAATATATCCGAACTGGATAAACCTGTAAACAAACGCCGGCTGAATGTTGAAAACTGGGACCCGAATGAATTCATGTGTGTTGTTTATCGTATTTCGCTAATATAAATTTAGGTAAATCTAATGGATGCTGCACAGTCAATTGTGATCAAAACGGTGGGAAATGCTTCAATTTTCTTGAACAAAAAAATTAATTGTGTCATGGTTAAATTTAGCCTGAGACTCAGACCCAACGATATCCAACATCATATTGGGATTTTGTCTAAAAAGTCCAAATATTAAATATAGACGGTTTCCCCTCCCTCCTCCCTGTGAAATACCCAGAGACCGCCGGTCAGATAGAGCTAACTCTGCGAACATTGCAAAACTGTGTAGAGTATTCAAAATGATACTAAAAAGAAATGCATGCCTATTTCATGCATTTACTTCCTTTTGCCATTGACTTATCATTCAAGTCAAGAGCTTGAAATACAGCGACAGAAGGACGCAAGAGACGTGAGAGATACTTATCCTGATAAATATATATTATTTCATATACCAGTGAAAACCTACAACTGACCTGTATTTAAGTTTTGGAATCGTTTCAAGCTGTGACTATTGTATCGGAAGGGCATTATTCAAATGTATTTTCCATCAAAATATCGATATGACCATTTTGTTACTTGCTTCCTTTTGTCATATGACGGCAGAATAGCATAGGCAATGGCTTGACGTAACGCTTCGGCCAGAATATCCTCGTTGTCGGGTTCACACAAGGTGACGTGGACTCTATAGTGCTCGTGGTGAGATGAGGGGAATGGATTCGTGTGAGTTATTTATAGTGAGACGATTTTGATCTTAATGATGCGTTCGAACAAATGTTTCTTTTGTCTTATTGCTCTGACATACGCGGCTTTCCAGTTCATGCCCGAGGTTTGCAACATCGGCGCTGTTCTTTCGATTTCCATATGGACCGAGTCCTTGTCCAGCAATTTTATATGGGTCAAGAGGTTGGCATACTGCTGACTTAAAGCCCGTGGTAGTCTGGGTGCCAATGTGTTATGGGCTAACATTGCGGCTTCCTCTTGCGAATATCCTTTGCGGTGAAACTTGTTTCCTATGGCCTCCAACGTGTCGCTCATCTCGGCGTCCATACTTTCTTTGAACAAATCCTGCCATAGCCTCGAGTTTACGTTGGGCTCATTCCCTTGTGCAGGGTTGGGTTGGCCCTTCACGGTTGGGTGATATTCCGAGACTAATGGTATGAAGGGGACCCGCTCTATGGGGGCGGGTTGCTGCTGTTGAACGGGTGCTGCCAGTTGTGGACTCGGTGAATGGTGTAGGGGTATATGACGTTGTGGTGACCCCTCGCCGGGTAACAGGTGGGTCGTCAACCGACGATCTTCGGGGTATGAGCTTTTAAGTCTAGGAACAGACAGCCATACGGACGACTTGTCGCACGTTGAAACGCCTGCATGAAATGGTCGATCTTCTGAGGTAAAATTCGACTACCAAACACACGAATTTGTGCTCTCTTGATGATATTTGAGAACAACACATGGTGTTGGCAGTTCAAGGCAATATCTCTGGACGCCTTCCCTTGAGGAAAGAGATTCTGGGTCAAATAGATGACGGATAGATTGCGATGATGGGATGCTTTGGTAAACAAGTCGGCAACGTGTGAATTGTCCTTGGCCGCACTCATCAGATCATTTAGCACTACCACGTTGGTCTGCACGGGTTTGAAGAAATATGCTTGATCGATATCGTGGGGAATTACAAGCGTCTGGTCCGTCATCCATAACTCAGCCGTCGTCCATTAGAGAATATCCGCGTCCGTAATCCAAAGACCTTTTTCATATTCCATATAACAGTATTAGCACCAAATTCAAAAAGACAATCATAGTATACATAAACATGTGCTTGTTTCCTGCAAGAGAGAAGTGGTCAACAGTTTTCAATGATGCCAGCAAGACATCATGATGTTCCAAAAATATCAAATCCGTGTCGCTGATCAGTATTCTTAATCCATAATATTCGTTGTAAGGTCGTTATCTAAAGAATGATGTATCTCAGCCACGCTTTGGTTGTGACTGTTCATATGAGTACCATGAGGATCTTGAAGTACATGGGTTCATACGGCCTCTAACATTCTGTAACCTTGTAGTTTCGTAAGAGGGCTGCCACTCGCTATAACACCGTACAACGCGTGTCGTAGCTGGGGTTGCCACACCTTCCTCTAAGAACTTCATCAACCAGAACGTCTTTCCACATGCCGTAGGGCCGCTCACCGTCATTTTACAAGGATACTCTACTTCACTTGGTGGACCTATAGTTGGACGCGGTGGTGTCTCTTGGTTTTGTTCGCATTGAATGTGCTGAGCATACTATCGTGACCAGAGAAAGTTCTCTGACAGAACGTACACGTACACGACATGTTGACTAGTCGACCAATACATATGGACTGATGAGAGACACGTGTTCATCCCTATATGTAAAGAGACCATCGCCTGTCGCTGATACCACCACCACCGGACCTTGACGCTACCACCACCGTGCGTTGACGCTCGCCGACGCGTGTCAACGCCCGGTGGTGGTAGATCTCGTGGGGTGGAGCTCGGAGCTTTGGAGATCTTGGAGCTCAGAGCTCTGAAGTGACGCCATCGTACGCATGCGAACGTACGGGTGCTGGCAGTTCAAGGCAATATCTCTGGACGTCTTCCCTTGAGCAAAGAGATTCGGGGTCAGATAGATGATCACAAGGACCGGTCCACATGCAAATCGAAAGAACAGCGTCGATGTTGAAAACCACGGCATGAACTGGAAAGCGGCGTATGCCAGAGCAATAAGACGAAAGAAACATTTGTTCGAACGCATCATTAAGATCAAAAGCATCCCACTATAAATAACCCACATGACACCATTCCCCTCATTTCTCTATGAGTCCACCTTGTTTGAACCCGACAACGAGGATATTCTAGCCAAAACGTTACGTCAAGACAATATCGATGCTATTATTGATACAGCTCAAGGTCGATCCACCATTCAGCAACAAAGTATGCGTTGTCATCTTATCACGCTCATAGATGACATCCAATGGGTGACACGGGTATGTCTTCTGCTGCATAAGCAACAAATAGTACCCAGTAAAGATACCAACACAACTACCGTCTGGTACGTCATCCATAATTCAGCCGTCGTCCATTAGAGAATATCCGCGTCCATAATCCAAAGACCTATTTCATATTCCATATAACAGTATTAGCATCAAATTCAAAAAAGGCAATCATAGCATACATAAACATAGGCTTGTTTCCTGCAAGAGGGAAGCGGTCAACAGTTTTCAATGATGCCGGCAAGACATCATGATGTTCCAAAAATATCAAATTCGTATCGCTGATCAGTATTCTTAATCCAAAATATTCGTTGTAAGGTCGTCATCTAAAGAATGATGTATCTCAGCCACGCTTTGATTGTGACTTCATATGAGTACCATGAGGATCTTGATGTACATGGGTTCATACGGCCCCTAGCCCCGGGTTAAGCGGAATTAGACACAAGTTACGAAACGTAACGCCATAGATCTTGCACACTACGCTCGTATTTTGCTATCAGCATGCGATATATATCGCCCAATTTGAGAAACTTTGAGTGGAGGCGCTTGGCGGTGTAGCCCTGTTTTATAAGTTTCTGCAACAATGTTTTGTGACGTTGATTAAAATCGTCACATTTAACACAGGATCTAGCAAATGCTACTAGGCGTGATATGTATACGCCATATGCAGGTCCCACTGGAATATTACTGTGCAGAAAGGGATAGTTGGCGATGTTGAAATTGTAATCATCTCTTTTGTCATACATATATACAGTCGACGAGAGAGAAGGCCCGCTTCATTTTTATAGAGATATGGGTCTAAATATGATGTGCCTGTAGGGCCATCTGTAGTTTCCTTCAAATCCAGTGAAGGTGGATATATATCCTTCACGGCGTCATTTATATGGCGATTATCAACAGCGATAAGATCGTCTATATAGCGTTTTGTGAATGAGAAGGAAGGGCTTTGAATGGATCGGTTTTTGAAAGCGCCTGCATATAGTCATATTCATAAGAGAACAGCTATAGATCAGCCAATAGGGGTGCACAATTAGTACCCATTGGAATACCTACATGCTGTTGATATATTGTGCTGCCAAATTTCACATTGCTTTTTCAAACCTTGATATTTCAAACCTTTAAGGAGACCCAGCTGGAGACGGAAAATTATCTTCTTCAACCTCCAAAATAATGATGATCGACAATGCATAAGCCGTTGGGATAGGACGTTAAGGTATTGCGACGGGCGTTGACGGGTGTTACTGTCTATAAAAACAAGTGTATTCATAAAACACGCACAGTCGTCTTCAACGCACGTTCGCCAGACATTACGATATGATGCGACACCAGAATACTTTCCATCTAGGCCCCGAGGAGCTCACTGACGATGGAGATACAGAGACTGCTGAGAGTATATTTACTGATACAGGGAGCTTGATCTTAGATAGTCCGCCTACATTCCACTAAAGTGAGGACGAACCTACTTTTTGGATCGTATTGTGAGAGCCGGACAGGATAACTTGCAACAGGCATACATCCAAATGCGTCCAAGCATCAGGAAAACAGCCGTGGCGATCTATGAACAGTATAACATACTACAGCTTGAAATGAAAGGCGACCCCATGAACAGGTCCATCATGAAGACCAAGCGTTACTTGGAAGAGGTTATGGGGCTTCCACCCACCGAGGCCCTGCAAAATGCGATCAGAATGAGCAAACAACTGTTCGGGGACATGCTGCCTGAATAATATCCTGGACTGCCCGACGAGGATTACAACAAACGGATCAGAGCGAACATGGCCGGTGATTGAAATTTCTGAAATGGCGACTTCTGAACATACCCAACGCGGCTGCTCCAGCGTGGGTATGATGTACTGGAGAGAATAAAAAACTATATGAACACTTATTAACGTGTTGATCTTCCGCTTTTTATATTCTCAAACCCAATCCTAAATTTACATACACCCTCTAAGCCACCTTGCCTCTCTCGGCACGCCAACACCACCGGTGTTAACGCCTGGTGGTGGTGGTGGTGGTGGTGGTGGTGTCACCGACCAAAGGTGGTGGCATCTGTACATATATGGATGAACTCGTATCCCTCATCAGTCCATATGTATTTAGAGACCAATCCAATCCGAAGCTACACCAAGAGAACTTGAAAATAAGGCCTCCCACGGACCAATCGGATGACTAAGAGTCCATCTCAAATGCAAAACGTCTATTCCAATACTCTTTTTCTACTGCGTATGCGCAGGCAGACTCATCCCCATTCCCATCCCACTCCTATCCAGCTGGACGCTCTCTCACGAGAGGTTCACACTGATACATCCCACGACCCATTCGGACCATTATGGGTCCACCTCGATCCGAAAACTCTCCTTCCCATGCCATTTTCACACAATTCACTGTCTGTGCGTGCGCAGAATGATGAAAACGGACCACACATTAGCCCAGTCGGATGGTTCCCTACGAGAGCTTCACATTGATACCACTAGTGATCCACCCCTACATCAAAACTTTTCAACTGCGCATGCGCAGAACGACGATAGTTCCACGTCATACCCATCCAGTCGGATGCTCCCCACGAGTGTTTCACACTGATACCTCACTCGACCCAATCGGATGATTAGGAGCTCACCTCGACCCCAACACGTCAATTTTCTCACACTTTGTCTACTGCGCATGCGCAGAATGACGTCAGTTCTACGTCACAACAATCCCGTCGGATGCTTTCCCACGTATGCGTTACATTGTTACCTCAATCGACCCAATCGGACCATTGGGGCTCACTTCGACCCCAAAACCTCTATTTCTACACGCTTTGTCTACTGCACATGCGCAGAATTACGTCAGTTCCACGTCATACCCATTCCGTCGGATGCACCTTCACGTATGCTTCACAGTGATACCTCACTCGACACAATCTGACCACTAGGGGCCCCTCTCGCCCCCAAAACGTCCACCCAGCGCTACTTAGCCACTGCGCATACGTGCAGTGACTTTAAAAAAAAATCAACCAATGGGTCGAGGCCCCCCCCATCGTGTTTTACGTGGTCATTCGCAACTTCTCGGGGATCTCCGGTGTGAGATGTCCCTCGTAGGCCATTGACGCCATATTGGACTAGAGCGTGGTCACGTGAGTTTCGGTCTGTCAGGGAACTGTCAGTGACGTCACGGGAATTATGTCTTGCCAATACGTGGCGTGTGTACCATTTAAACTGATGGTTTTCTATTGAAACGTGCTTCGAATGAAAAGAATAAACAGTTTTTAGAATATCTGACGTAAATCAGAGACTCACAGGGAAATATTTGCTGGTCGGGGATTAAGGCTTCCGCGAGAGTGATTGGGCCGTTCCGGCGTGTCACATCTGGAGATTCATAGGAAATTCATGTTGTCGTCCCCCGAGCGTAGAATCAGTCCCCTTCGTAGATTTCCGCTGGGGAGTTCCGAATGTTACGTGGTGAGACGAACAAAACAAGATCCCACAACACATACCAGCAAATGTCCAGTGGTGGGTTTCCTGTAAGGTTGAACACTGTCCGGTGCGCCAGTAGTATATATTACCCGATCTGAGTCAACTTGACCTCAAAAATTTGCATATTTGAGGAGGAACGAGGAGGAGAGGTCAAGTGCAGTATAGTTCCGGCAGAATGACCAAAAAGCTACCTCCAACACAGGAGAGTTCCAATTGTTGGAGGGAATGTATTCCTCCGCAGTGATGCGGTCCTGGCGGTGATGCGGTCGCGGGAAAAAGCTTCCGCGGAGAAAAAGTAGTCCCCAGACTGGAAATACGCTGCATGGTCCGATGGGGTCGAGTGAGGTATTAAAGTGAAGCTTATGTGAGGGGGCATCTGATGGGCTGGGTGTGGGGTTGACATAGGGTCATTCTGCGCATGCGCGGTGGCCCAAGGGTATGGAAATAGCCGTGTTGAGAGCTAGGGGAGCCCCTCATGGACCGATGGGGTCGAGCGAGGTATCAAAGTGAAGCATTCGTGAAGGGCCATCTGATGGGCTGGGTGTGAGGTTGAACTATCGGCATTCTGCGCATGCGCGGTGGCCAAAGGGTATGAAAATAGACGTTTTGGGATCTAGGGGAGCCCCTAATGGTCCGATGGGGTCGAATGAGGTATCAAAGTGAAGCATTCGTGAAGGGCCATCTGATGGGCTGGGTGTGGGGTTGAAATAGGGTCATTCTGCGCATGGGCGGTGGCCCAAGGGTATGGAAATAGACGTTTTGGAGCTAGGGGAGCCCCAAGTGGACCAATGGGGTCGAGTGAGGTATCAAAGTGAAGCATTCGTGAAGGGGCATCTGACGGGCTGGGTGTGGGGTTGAAATATCGGCATTCTGCGCATGCGCAGTGGCCAAAGGGTATGGAAATAGACGTTTTGGAGCTAGGGGAGCCACTAATGGACCAATGGAGTCGAGTGAGGTATCAAAGTGAAGCATTCGTGAAGGGGCATCTGACGGGCTGGGCGTGGGGTTGAAATATCGGCATTCTGCGCATGCGCGGTGGTCAAAGGGTATGGAAATAGACGTTTTGGAGCTAGGGGAGCCACTAATGGACCGATTGGGTCGAGTGAGGTATCAAAGTGAAGCATTCGTGAAGGCGCATCTGATGGACTGGGTGTGGGGTTGAAATATCGGCATTAATGGGCCGATGGAGTTGTATGAGGTATCCATGTGAAGCCTAGGTGAAGGGGCATCCAGTCATGGGTGGGTGCATGTAAAATTTTTCCTGAAAAAAAAAACGGAACACGGACTTAATCGAAAAATCCGCGAAAATGCCTATATGGGGTATGGGGGGTATATAGGTCGCCGGGCTTAACGGGGCTTGCCTATCAATAGAGTTATCTCCCCATAGTTCCAGGGTGGGTGTATGTAAAAATTTTCCTGAAAATATACGAAACACGGACTTTATTCTAAATTACGTGAAATGCCTATATGGGGTATGGGGGGTATAGGACGATCCTGGGAAACCTACTTCCCGATATTTGCGGTATAGGTTGTGGGGTCTCGTTTTCTTCGCCTCGTCAAGACAAACATGATAGGAAGTGTCCCGGAGCGAATCGGTGAAATTTTTGAAAAAGTACGATATAGCCCCATATAGTCCCATACTGGGGGTATAAGACCAATGTTTGTCCCCCTGGAAAACCTGCTTCTAGACATTTGCGGTAGGGTTGTTTGGATTTGTTTTTAACGTCTCGTCATTTAGAACATGATAGGAAGTGTCCCGGAGCGAATCGATGAAATTTTTGAAAAAGTTCGAGGAGCCCCATATAGACCCGTATAGTCCCATACTGGGGTATAGGACCAATGTTTGTCCCCCTGGGAAACCTACTTCTATACATTTGCGGTAGGGTTGTTTGGATTTGTTTTTCACGTCTCGTCATTTAGAACATGATAGAAAGTGTCCCGGAGCGAATCGGTGAAATTTTTGAAAAAGTTCGAGGAGCCCCATATAGACCCGTATAGTCCCATACTGGGGTATAGGACCAATGTTTGTCCCCTGGGAAACCTACTTCTATACATTTGCGGTAGGGTTGTTTGGATTTGTTTTTCACGTCTCGTCATTTAGAACATGATAGGAAGTGTCCCGGAGCGAATCGGTGAAATTTTTTGAAAAAGTCACCGAGGCCTGGGTAGGTTCATTTAGACCCATATACTGGGATATAAGCCCAATGTATGTATAAATCCATACGGGGTGGACATTGTGAGGTCTAGGTGGGCCACTAATGGGCCAATGGTGTCGTATGAGGTCTTATTTTGAAGCTCTCATGCAGGAGCACTTGACTACACTAATGGTTCGTCCGTGTTCAATAGTCTGCGCATGCGCAGCCTGGCCGTAGTAGAGAAAGCAGCCATTTTTTGAGGTGTGTGGGTGTGTATTTGGGGTAGAGATGGGTTATTCACGGTTCGAATGGGTCGTGTGAGGTATCAATGTGAAGCTTGTGTGGGGTAGTCAGAATGGCGTGTTTTTAAATGCAAGTCGCGTCAATCTGCGCATGCGCAGCCTGGCCGTAGTAGAGAAAACAGGCATTTTTGGGGTATGTGGGTGTGTGTTTGGGGTAGAGATGGCCCGCTATGGGTCCGAATGGGTCGTGGAAAGTGTCAAAGTGAAGCTTGTGTGGGTTAGAGTCAGAATGATGTGCTTTTAAGTGCAGGTCGCGTTAATCTGCGCATGCGCAGTTGGTTGTAGTAAGTCAAGTGGCCATTTTGGGACAGTACATGAAGGTATTTGGGGTCGAGATGGACCATCCTTGGTCCGAATGCGTCCTGGGAGGTGTCATTTTGTAGTTCTAGGGGTGTACATTCCGATTTGAGGGATGTTCCCGTCATCTGTGACGTCATCGATGACGTCATCAGTACGAGTAGTAACGAAAGTGAGCCTTTTGGGGTAGTGAGGGATGTTATTTGGTGTAGAGATGGACCATCCTTGGTCCGAATGCGTCGTGGGAGGTGTCATCTTGTAGCTCTCGGAGTGTAGACCCCGATTGGAGGGCTGTCCACAGCATCTGTGACTTCATCGGTGACGTCATCAGTACGAGTAGTAGCGAAAGTGAACATTTTAGGGCAGTGCAGGAAGGTATTTGGGGTAGAGAGGGGCCATCCTTGGTCCGAATGCGTCCTGGGAGGTGTCCTTCTGTAGCTCTCGGGATGTAGACCCCGATTTGGGGGCTGTTCATAGTATCTGTGACGTCATGGGTGACGTCATCAGTACGAGTAGTAGCGAAAGTGGGCATTTTAGGGCACTGAAGGAAGGTATTTGGGGTAGAGAGGGACCATCCTTGGTCCGAATGCGTCGTGTGGGGTGTCATCTTGTAGTTTTCGGGATGCAGACCCCGATTTGAGGGCTGTCCACACCATCTGTGACGTCATTGGTGACGTCATCAGTAGGAGTAGTAGCGAAAGTGAGCATTTTGGGGCAGTGAAGGAAGGTATTTTGGGTAGAGATGCTCCATTCTCAGTCCGAATGCGTCGTGTGGGGTGTCATCTTGTAGTTCTCGGGGTGCAGACCCCAATTTAAGGGCTGTCCACAGAATCTGTGACGTCATTGGTGACGTCATCAGTAGGAGTAGTAGCGAAAGTGAGCCTTTTGGGGTAGTGAAGGATGTTATTTGGTGTAGAGATGGACCATCCGCGGTGCGCGTCATGGGAGGTGTCATGTTGTAGCTGTCGGGGTGTACATTCAGATTTCAGGGCTGTTCACCGCATCTGTGACGTCATGGGTGACGTCATCAGTACGAGTAGTAGCGAAAGTGAGCATTTTTTTTAGCGGTGAAGGATGTTATTTGGGGTAGAGAGGGACAATCCTTGGTGCGAATGCGTCGTGTGAGGTGTCATGTTGTAGCTCTCCGGGTGTACATTCCGATTTGAGGCATGTTCGCAGCATCTGTGACGTCACTGGTGACGTCATCAGTGCGAGTAGTAGCCAAAGCGGGTATTTTGGGGCAGTGAAGGAAGGTATTTGGTCTAGAGTTGGACGATCCTTGATCCGAATGTACCGTGTGGGATGTCATCTTGTTGTTCTCTGCGTGTAGACACATCTACACACTTGTTGGTCGCATTGTGCATAAATACTACATATGACTTGATACTGTGAACTATAACTGTAAAACTTCAATATGGTCGAGTGGTCTAAGACGCCAGTCTCAAGTGCACATGCAGGGCTTGGGTTCGAATCGTACTCCTGACACATGAGTTGTTTTCTTGATACTTCTGATACAATGGTTAAAACTATAAAACTATAGCTGTAAAGTCAGGATGACCGAGTGGTCTAAGGCGCCAGTCCTAAGTGCTGGTCTGCGCAATGCAGGGCGTGGGTTCGAATCCTACTCCTGTCACATGAGTTTTATTGTATATACATCTTTTGTATTATACCATATCTATCCTGTATTACACAATAGATGTCCTGTATTATACCATATCTGCGCTGTATTATACCATATCTGTCATGTATTATACAATACCTGTCCTGTGCTATATCATATCTGGCCTGCATTGTACCATATATGTCCTGTATTTTACAATATATGTTCTGTATTATACCAAATCTGTGCTGTGTTATACAATATCTGTGCTATAGTATACAGTATCTGTCCTATATTATACCAAATCCGCGCTGTATTATACTGTATCTATCCTGTATTGTACCATATATGTCCTGAATTATAAAATATGTTCTGTATTAGACAATATTTGCCCTCTATTATATCATATCTGCTCTGTATTATACCATATCTGTGATGTATTATACCAGATCTATCCTGTATTATACAATATCTGTGCTGTATTATACAATATCTGCCCTATGTCATACCATATCTGTGATGTATTATACAATATCTGCAGTGTATTTTACAATATCTCTCCAGTATTATACAATATATGTTCTGTATTATACCAAATCCGTGCTGTATTATACAGTACCAGTCCTGTATTGTACCATATATGTCCTGTACTATACCATATCTGTCACGCATTATACCATACCTTTGCTGTATTATACCATATCGGTCCTGAATTATACCATATCTGTGCTGTGTTATACTATATCTGTCCTGTGTTATACAATCTGTTCTGTATCATACCAAATCTGTCCTGTATTGTTCTATACTAGTCCTCTATTATACCATATATGTTCTGTACTATACCAAATTTGTGTTGTATTATACGGTATCTGGCCTGCATTGTACCAAAGCTGTGCTGTATTATACCATATCTGTCCTGAATTGTACCATATATGTCCTGTATCGTACAATATATGTTCTGTATTATGCAATATTTGCCCTCTATTATACCATATCTGTGCTGTATTATACCATATCTGCAGTGTATTTTACAATATCTGTCCAGTATTATACAATATATGTTCTGTATTATACCAAATCCGTGCTGTACTATACAGTACCAGTCCTGTATTGTACCATATATGTCCTGTACTATACCATATCTGTCACGCATTATACCATACCTTTGCTGTATTATACCATATCTGTCCTGAATTATACCATATCTGTGCTGTGTTATACCATATCTGTCCTGTGTTATGCAATATCTGTTCTGTATCATACCAAATCTTTCCTGTATTTTTTCTGTATTAGTCCTCTATGATACCATATATGTTCTATACTATACCAAATCTGTGTTGTATTATACAGTATCTGGCCTGTATTGTACCAAAGTTGTGCTGTATTATACCATATCTGTCCTGAATTGTACCATATATGTCCTGTATCGTACAATATATGTTCTGTATTATGCAATATTTGCCCTCTATTATACCATATCTGTGCTGTATTATACCATATCTGGCCTGAATTATACCATATCTGTCCTGTATTATACAATACATGTTCTGTATTATACAATATATGTTCTGTATTATACCAAATCTGTGCTGTATTATAGAGTATCTGTTCTGTATTATACCAAATCTGTGCTGTATTATACCATATCGGCTCTGTATTATACAATCGGATAGCGGTGGTCGTGAATAACAACAAGTTCAGCAATGTTCAAACAGTTTATTATCCCCAATGTTACATCATACCCAGGCTGGGGGAGCCGCCCTGGGTATGTTCACAGCGCGCAAAGGTTTCCACCGCGGTGGAAACCTTTACACCGCGCGCGCCGGGGTCAAAGGCCAGTTCCGGTCACGTGAACGGAAGCGGAAATGACCTCACAGAGGTCATATGCAAATGTCACTTCCGAGCTCTGAGATTCATAGGCTTTGAGCTCCAAGAGCTCCGATCCAAGAAACACACTCGCAAGCACACACATACACACACACACAGACGCATGCACAAGCATACACATACACACGCACGCATACACACACACACATACACACTCTCGCAAACGTGGTTTAATATTTCAATTTGTTTGCTGTGAACATACCCAGGGCGGCCCCCCCAGCCTGGGTATGATGTAACATTGGGGATAATAAACTGTTTGAACATTGCTGAACTTGTTGTTATTCACGACCACCGCTATCCGATTGTATAATACAGAACCGATATGGTATAATACAGCACAGATTTGGTATAATACTGAACATATACTATATAATACAGCACAGATTTGGTATAATACAGAACATATATTGTATAATACAGAACATGCATTGTATAATACAGGACAGATATGGTATAATTCAGGACAGATATGGTATAATACAGCACAGATATGGTATAATAGAGGGAAAATATTGCATAACACAGAACATATATTGTACGATACAGGCCATATATGGTACAATTCAGGAAAGATATGGCATAATACAGCACAACTTTGGTACAATACAGGCCAGATACTGTATAATACAACACAGATTTGGTATAGTTCAGAACATATATGGTATAATAGAGGACTAATATAGAAAAAATACAGGACAGATTTGGTATGATACAGAACAGATATTGTATTACACAGGACAGATATGGTATAACACAGCACAGATATGGTATGGTATAGTACAGGACATATATGGTACAAATACAGGACTGGTACTGTATAGTACAGCACGGATTTGGTATAATACTGAACATATATTGTATAATACTGGACAGATATTGTAAAATACACTGCAGATATGGTATAATACAGCACAGATATGGTATAATTCAGGACAGATATGGTATAATACAGCACAGATATGGTATAATAGAGGGCAAATATTGCATAATACAGAACATATATTGTACGATACAGGACATATATGGTACAATTCAGGACAGATATGGTATAATACAGCACAACTTTGGTACAATACAGGCCAGATACCGTATAATACAACACAGATTTGGTATAGTACAGAACATATATGGTATAATAGAGGACTAATATAGAACAATACAGGACAGATTTGGCATGATACAGAACAGATATTGTATAACACAGGACAGATATGGTATAACACAGCACAGATATGGTATAATTCAGGACCGATATGGTATAATACAGCAAAGGTATGGTATAATGCGTGACAGATATGGTATAGTACAGGACATATATGGTACAATACAGGACTGGTACTGTATAATACAGCACGGATTTGGTATAATACAGAACATATATTGTATAATACTGGACAGATATTGTAAAATACACTGCAGATATTGTATAATACATCAGAGATATGGTATGACATAGGGCAGATATTGTATAATACAGCACAGATATTGTATAATACAGGATAGATCTGGTATAATACATCACAGATATGGTATAATACAGAGCAGATATGATATAATAGAGGGCAAATATTGTCTAATACAGAACTTATTTTATAATTCAGGACATATATGGTACAATACAGGATAGATACAGTATAATACAGCGCGGATTTGGTATAATATAGGACAGATACTGTATACTATAGCACAGATATTGTATAACACAGCACAGATTTGGTATAATACAGAACATATATTGTAAAAAACAGGACATATATGGTACAATGCAGGCCAGATATGATATAGCACAGGACAGGTATTGTATAATGCATGACAGATATGGTATAATACAGCGCAGATATGGTATAATACAGGACATCTATTGTGTAATACAGGATAGATATGGTATAATATAAAAGATGTATATACAATAAAACTCATGTGACAGGAGTAGGATTCGAACCCACGCCCTGCATTGCGCAGACCAGCACTTAGAACTGGCGCCTTAGACCACTCGGTCATCCTGACTTTACAGTTATAGGTTTATAGTTTTAACTATTGTATCAGAAGTATCAAGAAAACAACTCATGTGTCAGGAGTACGATTCGAACCCAAGCCCTGCATGTGCAGACCAGCACTTGAGACTGGCGTCTTAGACCACTCGACCATATTGAAGTTTTACAGTTATAGTTCACAGTATCAAGTCATATGTAGTATTTATGCACAATGCGACCAACAAGTGTGTAGATGTGTCTACACGCAGAGAACAACAAGATGACATCCCACACGGTACATTCGGATCAAGGATCGTCCAACTCTAGACCAAATACCTTCCTTCACTGCCCCAAAATACCCGCTTTGGCTACTACTCGTACTGATGACGTCACCAGTGACGTCACAGATGCTGCGAACATGCCTCAAATCGGAATGTACACCCGGAGAGCTACAACATGACACCTCACACGACGCATTCGCACCAAGGATTGTCCCTCTCTACCCCAAATAACATCCTTCACCGCTAAAAAAAATGCTCACTTTCGCTACTACTCGTACTGATGACGTCACCCATGACGTCACAGATGCGGTGAACAGCCCTGAAATCTGAATGTACACCCCGACAGCTACAACATGACACCTCCCATGACGCGCACCGCGGATGGTCCATCTCTACACCAAATAACATCCTTCACTACCCCAAAAGGCTCACTTTCGCTACTACTCCTACTGATGACGTCACCAATGACGTCACAGATTCTGTGGACAGCCCTTAAATTGGGGTCTGCACCCCGAGAACTACAAGATGACACCCCACACGACGCATTCGGACTGAGAATGGAGCATCTCTACCCAAAATACCTTCCTTCACTGCCCCAAAATGCTCACTTTCGCTACTACTCCTACTGATGACGTCACCAATAACGTCACAGATGGTGTGGACAGCCCTCAAATCGGGGTCTGCATCACGAAAATTACAAGATGACACCCCACACGACGCATTCGGACCAAGGATGGTCCCTCTCTACCCCAAATACCTTCCTTCAGTGCCCTAAAATGCCCACTTTCGCTACTACTCCTACTGATGACGTCACCCATGAGGTCACAGATACTATGAACAGCCCCCAAATCGGGGTCTACATCCCGAGAGCTACAGAAGGACACCTCCCAGGACGCATTCGGACCAAGGATGGCCCCTCTCTACCCCAAATACCTTCCTGCACTGCCCTGAAATGTTCACTTTCGCTACTACACGTACTGATGACGTCACCGATGAAGTCACAGATGCTGTGGACAGCCCTCCAATCGGGGTCTACACCCCGAGAGCTACAAGATGACACCTCCCACGACGCATTCGGACCAAGGATGGTCCATCTCTACACCAAATAACATCCCTCACTACCCCAAAAGGCTCACTTTCGTTACTACTCGTACTGATGACGTCATCGATGACGTCACAGATGACGGGAACATCCCTCAAATCGGAATGTACACCCCTAGAACTACAAAATGGCACCTCCCAGGACGCATTCGGACCAAGGATGGTCCATCTCGACCCCAAATACCTTCATGTACTGTCCCAAAATGGCCACTTGACTTACTACAACCAACTGCGCATGCGCAGATTAACGCGACCTGCACTTAAAAGCACATCATTCTGACTCTAACCCACACAAGCTTCACTTTGACACTTTCCACGACCCATTCGGACCCATAGCGGGCCATCTCTACCCCAAACACACACCCACATACCCCAAAAATGCCTGTTTTCTCTACTACGGCCAGGCTGCGCATGCGCAGATTGACGCGACTTGCATTTAAAAACACGCCATTCTGACTACCCCACACAAGCTTCACATTGATACCTCACACGACCCATTCGAACCGTGAATAACCCATCTCTACCCCAAATACACACCCACACACCTCAAAAAATGGCTGCTTTCTCTACTACGGCCAGGCTGCGCATGCGCAGACTATTGAACACGGACGAACCATTAGTGTAGTCAAGTGCTCCTGCATGAGAGCTTCAAAATAAGACCTCATACGACACCATTGGCCCATTAGTGGCCCACCTAGACCTCACAATGTCCACCCCGTATGGATTTATACATACATTGGGCTTATATCCCAGTATATGGGTCTAAATGAACCTACCCAGGCCTCGGTGACTTTTTCCAAAAATTTCACCGATTCGCTCCGGGACACTTCCTATCATGTTCTAAATGACGAGACGTGAAAAACAAATCCAAACAACCCTACCGCAAATGTATAGAAGTAGGTTTCCCAGGGGACAAACATTGGTCCTATACCCCAGTATGGGACTATACGGGTCTATATGGGGCTCCTCGAACTTTTTCAAAAATTTCACCGATTCGCTCCGGGACACTTCCTATCATGTTCTAAATGACGAGACGTGAAAAACAAATCCAAACAACCCTACCGCAAATGTATAGAAGTAGGTTTCCCAGGGGGACAAACATTGGTCCTATACCCCAGTATGGGACTATACGGGTCTATATGGGGCTCCTCGAACTTTTTCAAAAATTTCACCGATTCGCCCCGGGACACTTCCTATCATGTTCTAAATGACGAGACGTGAAAAACAAATCCAAACAACCCTACCGCAAATGTATAGAAGTAGGTTTCCCAGGGGGACAAACATTGGTCCTATACCCCAGTATGGGACTATACGGGTCTACATGAGGCTCCTCGAACTTTTTCAAAAATTTCACCGATTCGCTCCTGGACACTTCCTATCATGTTCTAAATGACGAGACGTGAAAAACAAATCCAAACAACCCTACTGCAAATGTCTAGAAGTAGGCTTTCCAGGGGGACAAACATTGGTCCTATACCCCCAGTATGGGACTATATGGGGCTATATCGTACTTTTTCACCGATTCGCTCCGGGACACTTCCTATCATGTTTGTATTGACGAGACTAAGAAAACGAGACCCCACAACCTATACCGCAAATGTCGAGAAGTAGGTTTCCCAGGATGGTCCTATACCCCCCATACCCCATATAGGCATTTTCACGTAATTTAGAATAAAGTCCGTGTTCCGTATTTTTTCAGGAAAAATTTTACATACACCCACCCTGGAACTAGGAGGAGATAACTCTATTGATAGGCAAGCCCCGTTAAGCGCGGCGACCTATATACCCCCCATACCCCATATAGGCATTTTCCCGGATTTTTCGATAATATCCGTGTTCCGTTTTTTTTTCAGGAAAAATTGTACATGCACCGACCCATGACTGGATGCCCCTTTACCTAGGCTTCACATGGATACCTCATACAACTCCATCGGCCCATTAGGGGCTCCCCTAGATACCAAAACGTCTATTCCCATACCCTTTGGCCACCGCGCATGCGCAGAATGCCGATATTTCAACCCAACACCCAGTCCATCAGATGCCCCTTCACGAATGCTTCACTTTGATACCTCACTCGACCCCATCGGACCATTAGGGGCTCCCCTAGATCCCAAAACGTCTATTTTCATACACTTTGGCCATCGCGCATGCGCAGAATGCCGATAGTTCAACCCTACACCCAGACCATCTGATGGTCCTTCACGAATGCTTCACTTTGATACCTCACTCGACCCCATCGGTCCATGAGGGTCTCCCCTAGCTCTCAACACGGCTATTTTCATACCCTTGGGCCACCGCGCATGCGCAGAATGACCCTATGTCAACCCCACACGCAGCCCATCAGATGCCCCCTCACATAAGCTTCACTTTGATACCTCACTCGACCCCATCGGACCATGCAGCGTATTTCCAGTCTGGGGACTACTTTTTCTCCGCGGAAGCTTTTTCCCGCGACCGCATCACCGCCAGGACCGCATCACCGCGAAGGAATACATTCCCTCCAACAATTGGAACTCTCCTGTGTTGGAGGTAGCTTTTTGGTCATTCTGCCGGAACTATACTGCACTTGACCTCTCCTCCTCGTTCCTCCTCAAATATGCAAATTTTTGAGGTCAAGTTGACTCAGATCGGGTAATATATACTACTTGCGCCGGTATGGGCCTATACCATAGCCGTATATAGATCTGCTATTTAGGGGGAGATCACTCTTGTTCACGTGAGCGGTAGTGACCTTTGACCCGCAAGTGATCTTTGACCCGGATTTAACCTTTGACCCGGATGTAATGTCATCCGTGATCCTCACCTGATCCTTGAGTAGGACCATCATTTGGAACCATCAATTTCCCGGCTTACTACTACTAACATCTTCGCGCGGCACAATCTATTTTCTATCCCCCAACAAAGCCAGACTTTTCGGCGGGAGTAAATTCTTTGATGTTTACCACACACACTGTCTGGAAATGATGCCATATTTGGATACTGTTTCAGGAGAATGTTTATATTTTAAACCACGTGCTACAGTGGGCAATTGCTGTGGGCGTGATTTTGAAATTGTTCCACCAAATTAGCAACCTGATTGGCTAAAAAATGTAGTTTCAAATGCTCACGGGATTTATATAGGGCTGAATTCAGATATAATCTTCCGTATTATTATATCTGAGTTTACTGAGATTGATATTTCAAGAGAACTACAATGAATGATACGTGTAACATTCTGGTATTAGTCATTGTGATCCAAATTGTAATAATGTATTCAACTTACCATCCGCCCACCTATATTCTTTTTCTGTGTGTATGTCATTGGCACCGAACCACCAAAAATCGGTACCAATGTTGATATATTCTGAGAGTATCCTATCTATATCTTCTGTCGGTATCTTAGCTAGCATCCCATCCATCTGCTCACATGAACTCTCTGCGGTTTGCCAATCCTTGACTTTGTCACGTGCCATAACATAGCAAGTGTTATTATACAAAATGATATCTCCCAGGCCTTCTCCGTTGTCGATCGAGACAGGACAGGTCCACTTGAAAATGGCTACAATAGATGAAAAAAAAATATGAAAAAAGTAGGGGAAAACCCCTATCAACCCTATCCAAAAGGGCTAATATCGGCCCCCCGGGCTTATGGCTACAGGCTCCTACACGTAATCTCTGCCAAAGACGAGAATTTTCTCGATTTTTTTCCGCCTTCGTTGCAACGATTAATGGAAAGCCTTTGGTACCACTGGCAAGTATGGTATTTGTTCTATTCAGCTGCAAATTTTATTTCGATTCACTGCTCGATAACATGCCTCGCCGGGGGACTATTTGCGGGACCTGAGCACTGCTTTCAGCAGGCAGAGGAAACAGCGAAATGGGGACTTCTTGTGTAGAGGCGCGCACAGCATAAAATTTTGACGGATAATGTTTGACAAGAAGTTGGTCACCTTGTAGCGCTTGAAATAAACTACTTCCTGCCGAAAGATGAAAGTCTAAATCCAATTAGGGAATCAGCGAGGTACAATTGTGTTAATACTGCCGAACGTGTAAATTATTTAGGAGTCTGTAGCCTTATCGGGGCCTGCTGAGAGAGGTAGCGTAGGGGAGTGGGTGTATGTAAAATTAGGATTTATCCCGAAAATATAAAAAGCGGAACACGGACTTTACCCCTAAAATAGAGGCACACTCCTATCAACCCTTTCCAAAGGGCTAATATCGATCCCCCGGGCTTATCGGGACCTGCTGAGAGAGGTAGGGTGGGGGAGTGGGTGTATGTAAAATTAGATATTTATTCTGTACGAAACACAGTTTTGTAGGGTGGAATTTAATAAATAATCTCTGCTTCGTAAAAGTGAAAGCCACAAAGACTTTTCTTGGTAGAAGGGCAGAGTTCCTTTACAAGACAAGTGGCATTGGTATATTTCAACATGCAACCTTTTTTGATACTGGTATATTTCAACATCCATCACTTTGATATACCGAGCAATTTGATATATCACATTTTGTGATGTTAACTTAATAAGATATAAGACCAATATAAAATTATTATGAACGGACATTCCTGCCCAGACAATAACCAAACATTTAGTTGCGACTCTATCAAGGAGATGGTGTTCACAGATGTACAGTTTCACACCTTCGTGTCCATTACGCAGTCTAGTCAATATATGACATGAAAAAAAAAGACAATTCGTGTCCTTTTTTGATACACGCATATTACCTTATTTCTTCTAATTTTTCGAACAGCATTTTTAGACTTAGAAGCAGAAAAAGTATATATATATATATATCACCTGAGGGTAAATACTCACACATGTTATTTATGCCAAGAACTGAATGGGTGAGTGAGTGAGTAGGATTTAACTTCGTTTTCAACATTGTTTCAGTCATATCACGACGGTGCCTACATGTGCCAGAACACGTGAGTGTCCACAGTTCCTATTATTCTGGACACTGATCAGCCCAGTCAGTACAGCACTCGGTCACCCATCCAAGTATTGACCGAGCTCAACGCTGCTTAACTTCGGCGATCTGACGAGAACCGGTGTGCCCAACGTGATGCGCCGTACCTGCCAAGAACTGAAAGGATAGGTAGTGAAACTTGCAGAAAATCAGCAGGATTTCTCTCCGCAGAGGCCTGAAGTTAAGTTTTCCTGTCTGAATAATTAGAAGAAATGGGGTACCGTCTCCCCAGACTTTCGAAACACTATATTGTCATTATATTAATATTGCACGAGCGATACGCATCTCACCCAACAAGTACTTTCTCAATATTTAAATCTTGGGTTCAAGTCAGCATCTTGGACAGAGATAAGTAATGTCTAGCTATAATCGCAATATTTCTCTAACAACTGGGACGGTTTCCCGACAGCCAAGTTTATATACTGATAAATAACTGATGTTCTACCCGTTTGTCTGCTATGTTCTGAAAAATCCCGATTGATCAGAAATAATTTGTTCATCCGTCTGGAAACACGGGAACTTCCAGCCGAGATTAATCTTTGCAGAAACTTTCCTACTAACGTTGAGAAATTGAGTTCGTGGAGCACCAGTGCGCCCTCTAACCCCCCCCCCCCCCCCCACCCCACTTGATTGTTCAGACGTGGTCCCTCGGTCAGTAGTAGCCTGCTCTTATTATCTATTCTTTTTCGTCGAAGTATTCATATCTAGTACAAAGGTACACTGAGGTCTTGCGAAATGTATAACGACTGCCATGTAATTAAACGCTTGTTGCATAGTAAACTCACCAAGATTCCCAAGGTGTTGACAGTTACACTACCATATGAAATCAATTTGAGAGAGGCAGACATATCGGACATTCCCTAAAGATTCATTACCACGATGCCATTTGTAGTAACAGCTCGGCGGAGGAATCTACCGATTTGTAGCATGCAAATAATCGCATGAAATAGGGCCTGTTCCCTTTTCATACGACTTGCGTCGTGTTCTCACGAGCAACTTAGTTGTATGCTTCAAGTTGTTACTACGAATCGCACCCCCAGCAGCCCCACCTACAGAGAATGTTCCCGTCAATAAACATTTGTTTTTTCTTCAGATGAAATTGTTAGCGCCCCAGAGTCCAAGCAAGCTTCAAATGCGAATGAACGGTCAATGAAATTACAAGCTTCTGGTCCGTCATTCATAATTCAGCCGTCGTCAGTAGTAGGTAGTACCCTGTTTGAGCCACATTTCACCCGGATGTAAAAATGACGTCACTTCCGGTTGGGGTGAATGAGGCGTGACCTTTGGACATGTGTAGACTTGTTGCATGCCGCCATTGTGCTCCATGCTGGCGTGTCCAACATGGCGGCATGCCGCCATTGTGCTCCAAGCTGGCGTGTCCAACATGGCGGCATGCCGCCATTGTGCTCCAAGCTGGCGTATCCAACATGGCGGCATGCCGCCATTGTGCTCCAAGCTGGCGTGTCCAACATGGCGGCATGCCGCAAGCTGGCGTGTCCAACATGGCGGCATGCCGCCATTGTGCTCCAAGCTGGCGTGTCCAACATGGCGGCATGCCGCCATTGTGCTCCAAGCTGGCGTGTCCAACATGGCGGCATGCCGCCATTGTGCTCCAAGCTGGCGTGTCCAACATGGCGGCATGTAGAAAAACGTATAAAAAGAGGAGATTTTTAGTGGTTTGGTGTATTCATTGCACTACCCTACGGAGCTCTCTGACCTACCTGCCTGCCTGCCTGCCTGACCAGCCTGCCTGTATGAGACGTGGAGAAGGTTTTCATTTTACCAGTGCAATTTCACCAGCCTATTACACCGTAGCAGCTACTGACCAGCCAGAGCCCACAGTCATGGAGTCATCCCAGCGAGTTAAGCTTCAACAGTACCGTGTTCGCCTCATTGATGAGATGCAGCATGTGACCGAACTATGTGATCTGCTTATGGAGGAAAACATACTCCTGAAACACGGTGTCGAAGATATCATGGCGGAGAAAACAACTTCACGACAAAACAGAGCCCTCATCGACGATCTACTGCGCCGTGGCCCCTATGCATTTCTAGCCTTCGTGGAGGCGCTGAAGAAGACGGGAAATCAAGAACTAGCAGATCTACTTCAAGCCCAGGATTCACAAGATGATGATATCTTAGTCATGGACATCACCGACGAGCGTACAGCTACCAAACTTCAAGAAGTAGCAGATCTACTTGAAGCCCAGGAGCGTACAGCTACCAAACGTACGCACCCAGAGTCTGGTGTACCTGCCAAACGCGGTGCACGACCCAAACGACCCCGACTAACACCTTTGGAAATACCTGAGCAAGTGCTTCAGCCAGTGCCCCAGCAAGTGCCTGAGCCAGTGAAAGAAGAGGTGCAACTTCCTATGTCTGTGCAGGAGAACAATGACATTATCCAGCAGGCCTACCAGGCAGCCCACACGAACACTTGGGAGCTCTCACCCTATTTAACTGTGAGTGTCAAAGACGAGGAAGTGCATTTTAACGCACCGGCCTTTAACGACAAACCAGCTAAGCATATCGCCTTGACGTTCGACACCTGGCTGAAACTACAGGCCATTGATTACGCCGTCGATGCGGTTATTCGCGACCAGGGGAGTGACGAAGCGAAATTTTATGTGGGTGACGACATCTTTGTCAGCTGTGCTAGATTCAACGACATGCTCCTGGTGCATATACGGAAATGGAAAATGAGGTCAGATACGCAAGAGCGTATTCCTTGTCCTCAGGGCGTCACCTTGAAAATAATGGCGTGGCGGAAGTTGCAGAGTCTCACAGCTATAATTCATGAAGCCCTGTCTGACCAGGTGTCTCAGTATATTTATAACAAGTACATCGACACATTCCTGGATCATCTCAGACCCCGCATTCGACACTTGCGTATCCAGCAATGTGCAGGCTGTGTGAACAAGAACAGGGTCTTCAACACGCATATGTGTGTGGACAATAGTATACCATCAGACGCGCTCATCACTGAGGCACTACAGGACGTGACCGAGGTGCAAATTGCCCAGCAATTGGAAGCTGCCTGTCCACCCAGAATTCCACGTGAACAGATTGCTACCTTCATCTACGTGCACCAGGGGCGGAAAGACGATGATGAGTTCAAACAAGTCTTGTTGCATAAATATTGAACATTTCAAGTCTTGTTGCATTGAAACATTCAGACATTACCGTATTCCTACATTCTATGTTCATTCTACGTTCATTGAAGCGCCTTGATAGCGTATAATTGTATTAAAAATTCAATACCCAGAGTCTACTGTGGTGAAAACGTTCATTCTACTGTGTTAGTCTTGTTGTATAAATATTGAACATTTCAAGTCTTGTTGCATTGAACATTCAGACATTATCGTATTCCTACATTCTATGTTCATTCTATGTTCATTCTACGTTCATTGAAGCGCCTTGATAGCGTATAATTGTATTAAAAAATTCAATACCCAGAGTCTACTGTGGTGAAGACGTTCATTCTATTGTGTTAATAAAAATAGTAGAAATTCAAAATGGGTGTTAGTGTTCATTGAGTGTCACCTTTGAACATGTCCACACTTGTCTGTGTGTGTCTGGGGTTTTTCCCCATGCCGCTATGTTGGACACGCCAGCTGGGAGCACAATGGCGGCATGCCGCCATGTTGGACACGCCATTTTGGAGCACAATGGCGGCATGCCGCCATGTTGGACACGCCAGCTTGGAGCACAATGGCGGCATGCCGCCATGTTGGACACGCCAGCTTGGAGCACAGTGGCGGCATGCCGCCATGTTGGACACGCCATTTTGGAGCCGCCATATTGGAGCACAATGGCGGCATGCCGTCATTTTGGATACGCCATTTTGGAGCACAATGGCGGCATGCCGCCATTGTGGGGAAAAACCCCACACAAACACAGACAAGTCTAGACATGTCAAAAGATAATTGTATTAAAAAATTCAACACTAAGAGTCTACTGTGGTGAAGACCTTAGGTTTTCATAGGGGTGATGGGAGCTGGTGTTTTTTTTGTGCTTTGAGTTAGAAGCTTCCTCTTTCGAAAAGATTGGGTGGCCCTGAAAAAGGGCCTTTGGAAAGTGTTATCACACTGTTTTACGGGCGGAAAATTTTCTTCACCCCGGACACCCACGCCCTACACACAGGGCATCGTATCTTTAAATGCAGTTCCTCCGTCTCACTGCACTGGCACGTCCCCCCTATACATGTTAGGGATACCCAGCATTCCCGACATAGGCATAGGTGACCGCACGGGAACAAGGCGTACATGGTCTCTTCGATGTTACACACGCTACAGGAGGATTTATTCTCTTCCTTAGTCAGTTGTTTTTGTAGTTTACACTTGGACTCTTCTAATTGATCAATGTCTTCCCTCATTTCATTAATCTGTTCGTTCAGGCGGGCCACCTCTGCCCAAGAGGGTGGTGTTGTCATTCCTGTTGCTGTAGCTGGCGTTGTGGTAGCCGGCGTTGTGGTAGCTGGCGTTGTCATTCCTGTTTCCGTAGCCGGCGTTGTGGTAGCCGGCGTTTGGGTAGCCGCTGTATTTGCTGGGGGTCTACTGTTTAACCACTCTATCTCGGGGAGTTCTTCATCGTCCGTGACATCCTCATCTTCTTCCATAGCGTCCCTTATCTCTTGGTCTTGTTGTGCACTTCGCCGTCTCAACGTATCGGCAATATGATGTTCATGCACCCGCTGTAAGCTGGTAATTATTGTCACATGTTCATTGTTGTCATCTTCACTGGTGCGAATCACTTCCCTATGTTCTCTAGGATCTTGTGCGTTGAATAGCCTCCGTCTGGTAGTCATGATGTAGTTGTGAATGAATGGCAAGATACTGCGCACTATTTATAGTCTAGGCGGCCATTTTGGACACACCATCTTGGAGCACAATGGCGGCATGCCGCCATTTTGGACACGCCATTTTGGAGCACAATGGCGGCTAAAATGGCGCGCGGACGTCAGCGAAATCTCGCCATGAAAACATTCCGCTGGCTTAGGCTCGCAGAAATTTTGTGTTTCTTTTCCAATTTTAAACCGGTGTCATTTTGCAATAAATGCGAGTTGACGTATAAAATTTATTTCAACTTGAACTGGGACAACTGATCGTGTAGCGTTGAAAAATTCAGAAGGCTAGCGGCAGGCTAACCCACTATTTTTAATGATTTTATCGATTTTTACACCCGCAACGTTATGGGTAGGGTGGTGTGGAAAACCCGGTACACTTGAAATAAATCGGTTTACCTCGGTAAAAATACGTGAGGTATGTTCCTGACAGCCTTATAATGTCACCCTGAAAATTGCAGCAGGTTTATCGAAAGAAAAGTAGGAATTGTTATCCTATCACACGGGCTACGGTAACACAGCCCATTAACACGCATAGCTGTACTCACATTTGCCTGCAGACTGTATAGTGCTGTGTTACCGTAGCCCGTGTGATAGGATAAAAATTCCTACTTTTCTTTCGATAAACCGGCTGCAATTTTCAGGGTGACATTATAAGGCTGTGAGGAACATACCTGACGTATTTTTACCGAGGTAAACCGATTTATTTCCAGTGTACCGGGTTTTCCACACTACCCTAACCATAACGTTACGGGTCTAAAAATCGATAAAATCATTAAAAATAGTGGGTTAGCCTGCCGCTAGCCTTCTGAATTTTTCAACGCTACACGATCAGTTCCCCCAGTTCAAGTTGAAATAAATTTTATACGTCAACTCGCATTTATTGCAAAATGACACCGGTTTAAAGTTGGAAAAGAAACACAAAATTTCTGCGAGCCTGAGCCAGCACAAGGTTTTAATGGAGAGATTTCGCTGACGTCCGCGCGCTCATGCGCGTGCTCTACGGTTAGACTATAAAAAGCGCGCAGTATCTCGCCATTCATTCACAACTACATCATGGCTATGGCTGAAACTATGGATATTGATGGAGCCATTGAGAACCTATTACAAGAGCTAGGGATAAATAATGAACTACAACCGGTAGAGGAGAATTTCATCGATATGGTACACGATGAAGATTGGCTGGATAATGTATTACAAGACCTATTCATAGATGAACAACACCAACCGGTACAGGGCGGCGATATTCAACACGACGAAGGAGCACAAGTGGCAGCGGATGTCACCGCACTCGAATACCAACGGTTTGACCGAGTGCTAGAAGATATCTTCCAACAACATGAAGAACAAAGCCTCCAAGCTCAACTCCTACCCGATGAGTTGGCAGACCCAGAAAAAGGGGGAAAAAAAGAACAAGAACAGATGGATATTTTACAGCCGTCATTACTGGAAGAAGAAGAAGAAGAAGAAGAAGAAGAAGAAGAAGAAAAACCCAAGAAAAAACAGAAAAAGAGAGAGAAAAAAAAAGGCAAAAAAGAAAAAGAACAAATTGAAGAGCTGGAGCACTACGCTGCCGCAATAAAAAGAAGACTGGCACCAGACGCAATATGGACACCACCACAGTATTTACGCTGTGTGGAATGCTCTAGACGCTTTGCTAAATATGCCATTTTTCCATGCGGCCATCAAGCCCTGTGTCTATCCTGTATTCACAGACATGCCTACCGAACAGAGCCTATGTCCACTGACACCCCTATAAAGTGTCAACTCATCGTCATCGACTGCCCGGTGTGTACCCAGAGGCGGAGAAACCTCTCCCAAACGATGTAACCCCTTACATTTTGCAAAGGCCCTTTTCAGGGCCACCCAATCTTTCGAAAGAGGAAGCTTCTAATTCAAAGCACAAAAAATAACACCAACTCCTGCACATGCACACACACACACACACGCACACACACACACACCTAGGTAACAATAGGTAAATAACACTGAGTCAATGGAAAACTTCCTACTAACAGTGCCCAGGTATTAGTATGAATGTACGGTAACCGAATAATGCCAGAAATAGCCGAGTGTAAAAAAAATTCGGAAATAGCCGAGTGTAAAAATTTTGTTTGGTAAGGTGAGGGAGATTGGTAAAAATCATAGAGGGGGAGAGGGACATTTTTGCATGGGTTGGCCCTGAAAACTGGAAAGGGTCTTTTGTGTTTGGAAGGCTAGGGGTTGGCCCTGATTTTTTTTGCATAGGTTGGCCCTGAACACTGAGAAAAAAACTGTGTTGGAAGGCTAGGGGTTGGCCCTGAAAAGGGGCGTTGAGGGGCAGGGATTGTTTTTTGGAGTTGGAGATTGGTAATCATAGAATATAGAGGAGAGGAGATTCACCCATGTAGGACCTTATTTGAATTGAAATGTGCCAAGTTAGAAGTTCCCCTTTCGGTAGATTGGGTTGGCCCTGAAAAGGGCCGTTGAGGTCAATTTGTTTACCCTGTTTTATTCAGGGGGAGTTTTCCTGTCTACTCCAAACTGGCGGAAAAGTACCGACCAGGCTGTAATGTGTATCGGCTAGTAGGCTGTTGTTGTTCTTCAGCGTCTGGTGCCACTGGAAGATCGTCTACAAAGCGCGCAGGTGGGATTCTTTGTAGGTGGGCGATGTCCATAAATTCCGGCTCAACTGGCTGGAGCAGTTGTTGTTGTTTTGGGCACCCAACAGATCGCCCAACGTCTCCAGCCAGTCATCTCCCGTTAAAGTGGTCGGTGCCTGGGATACAAGTTGGTGCAGTTCACCCCACGACAGCCGTGTCAACTTCACGTTGTCTCGAGCCCATCGTCGCATCTCGGCTAGCCAAAAGGTTTTTATCGCCACCGCTAGTTCCCTCCTCTCTCTTCTTGCTCTCACCATTCTGGCCGAAGCTCTTGTGGTAGACATCTTGGTCACCCTGTTCATCATTTTCTTCAATATGTTCATACGTCTTGACAGTCTGGCAAATGTGATTTGAATGACGCTTCCCCACGCTGCCGCTGCTTTTATACTGAAACTAGAGTAGATTTTCATTGGCTGTTTCAACGGAGGTGATGCTCCTTCATTGGTTCTTTTATTGATAGCTCATTGGCTCTTTTATTGATAGCTCATTGGCTCTTTTTCTTCACTGCTGATTGGCCAATATAGCGCGTAGCATACCTTCCTGGGTTAATTTTCAATCCTCACATTTTGCACAAAATTGGCTATGGCCAATTCCCATGTTAAATCCATTCCTATCTCTATAACATTAGGGTTGGCCCTGAAACATTTTTTCGTTGTGGGTCTCAGCCAGCGCGCGGACGTCAGCGAAGAATCGCGACGTCCGCGCGCACATACCTTCCTGGGTTAATTTTCAATCCTCACATTTTGCACAAAATTGGCTATGGCAAATTCCCATGTTAAATCCATTCTATCTCTATAACATTAGGGTTGGCCCTGAAACATTTTTTTCGTTGTGGGTCTGAGCCAGCGCGCGGACGTCGGCGAAGAATCGCGACGTCCGCGCGCACATACCTTCCTGGGTTAATTTTCAATCCTCACATTTTGCACAAAATTGGCTATGGCAAATTCCCATGTTAAATCCATTCATATCTCTATAACATTAGGGTTGGCCCTGAAACATTTTTTCGTTGTGGGGCTGAGCCAGCGCGCGGACGTCGGCGAAGAATCGCCACGTCCGCGCGCACATACCTTCCTGGGTTAATTTTCAATCCTCACATTTTGCACAAAATTGGCTATGGCAAATTCCCAGGTTAAACTCATTCCTCTCTCTATAACATTACAGCCCGAATGATCACGGACTTTCACGAAGGTAGGGGAAAAATAAAAAAACTATAACGTATACGGGTACGGATAGAGAGAGGCACGAAAAAAAATTATAACGTGTACGGCTACGGACTAGGGGTTTAATAGACACTACCGAGTGATCACGGACTTTCACGAAGGGAGATGGAAAAAACCACAACGTGGACCCTTCGATATATACAGGCCTGCCTCGTCGGTGTTTTGTCATTCACCACCATGGCAGCGCACGGAGCACTTGGGGAGCTTGCCTTGTTCCAACTCACGCCCCACGTCATCCTGATCGTCTATGACCATCAACTGCAGCTCATCGAAGAAATTCCCCGAGAGGTGAAGCTATGTTTAACCCTAGCAGGATGGACTCTATTGACACGGTTGTTACAGGGAAAAGAACCCGAAGACGATTTCATGCACGTGGGAGTAGGTGTCTACCTACGAAGTGGTAGAGATGATTCTTTTTTTCCCCGGTTAGAAAAGCGTGGTGGTCCCCCTATCATACTCCGTCCGGCATTATGGCAGGCGCTGAAAGCTATTATCCCCGACGTCCACGACTTACTGCACCCCGACGCGAACTCTGTGGCCACCCGCACTCTTACACCTGACTGCACCCTATTGTTGTACCCCAAACGAGTGGAGCTCATCGATGACGACAGTAGGTGTTGGTGTACGTGTGAACCCCAAGCGCGTGTCTCTTTGTCACCGGAAGGCTGGACTACCTTGAAACGGGTGTTGTTGGGTGACCTGGACGGTGATAGCATTCATCTGTGTGACGACGTCTACATTTTCCGCGGTCCCTTTTTTGCTCGACTCCTCTGTCTGAAGCAAGGTGGTTTTACTCTGGACCCTGATCTATGGACAGCCTTGGAAAAAGTAATCCCCATTGTCGATGAAGTACTATATCTATATCTATATCAAAGGAGGGTGCACTCGCTATATAGCTGAAATATTGCTGAATGCGACGTTAAACCCTAATTCTCTCTCTCTCTCTCTCTCTCTCTCTCCTATAGGGTGCACACAGGCTAGAGTGTCAGTGTCTACTCATGAAGCGAACACACCACAGCGCAACCCGGACGGGCACCCAGAATAGGGGCACCCACATGAGGGGTAGGAAGACAGGCACCCGAAAGGAAATGAGAAAAGCTGGGCGGCAGGAATCTACGTGGCGTACCACTGTGAACAAGGTGTTAACAGATTTGTGTTACAACCCTACCAGTCCAGCCGCTTATAGCGCTGTGGGAGCGCTCGCTCGAGCTGCACATTCCCAAGGCATCAGTCGAACTCAAGTTCGAGAATGGTTAAACACCCAAGACACTTATAGCTTACATCGAGCAGCCCGACGACATTTTCGCCGTAACCGAGTCATCGTAGGAGGCGTAGACGCACAATGGCAGGCTGATTTGGTCGATATGAGTCGATTTGCACCCCACAATGATGGACATCGGTACATGTTGACCTGTATCGATATTTTATCCAAGTACGCATGGGTACTGCCGATCCGGACCAAAACAGGAGAGAATCTGGTATGGGCGTTCCAGCAGATTTTCAAGACGGGACGCAAAGCCTTTCTTAAGAAGCAGAAGGTGTTTTTCTTCCATACGTACAACGAGACCAAAGCCTCTGTGGTGGAACGATTCAATCGCACCTTCAAAGGACGAATGTACAAGTATTTTACCGCCAAAAACAACTGGTTCAAGGGTACAATCGAGCCTATCATCGCAGTATCCAGCGAGCTCCCCTCGATGTGACAGAACGCAACGAACATCAAGTGCGCCGTACGCTGTACTCGATAGACCCCAGTCCACTCACGTCACCCCGTTACAAACGCGGAGATGTGGTACGGATCAGTAAAGTCAAAGGGCAATTTGAGAAAAGTTACTTGCCCAACTGGAGTGACGAGCACTTTGTCATCGTTCGCCATAAGCCTCGACATCCACACGTCTATCAACTGGAAGATCTACAAGGAGAAACACTGCAAGGCACGTTTTACGAGGCAGAATTACAACCGGTGGTGAAAACACGGAAAGACTACTACACGGTGGAAAAGATTTTGACGTGGCATCCCCTATCATTTCGTCAAATGGCAAGGTTGCCCCAGTTCGTTTAATTCCTGGGTGTCAGGCCGTGACATGAACGACTATAAATTCTACCTCACATCACCTACACCCTTCAGGGTAGGGTTGTACCATGGATAGTGCTGTGGTGTGTCTAGTAGTGCTTCTGGGTACCTTATTTGGAGGAGTGTTCTACGATTTGGCGTACCTGATATCCTGTTTCTCCACCATTCGTCCAAGTGCTGCTCCACCGGGGTCTCAACGTCAAGTGCAATCACCCAACATCACCACCACTACCACCACCACCACCACCACCACCACCACCACCACTCTCTCTCCTACGACGCTGCGATCACCACATATCCAGTCCACGACGTGGTCTAGTCCTCTTGTTCACCCGCCAGCCCTTCCCGTATCAACCCTGAGACTACGGACCCTATCACCACACATCCAGCCCACGACGCGGTCTAGTCCTCTTTTCACCCCGCCAGCCTCCCCCGTATCTACCCTCAGAAGCGACGAACCCTCCGAGGCACGCCGATCACGACAACCACCCACCACCACCAACACCACCAACACCACCAACACCACGACGCTAAAAACACCTAGAGGGAGATCCGGTGAATCACGTTTACCACGGCAACGGTACCCGCACGACTACGACCCCCGGTGGAATCCACGACAACGGTGGTGGGCGTCTGAACCTCAAATCACCAAATAAAAAAAAAAAAAACAAAAAAAAAACGCTATGGATCCTCGGTGCCAGCATCCTTTCACGTGTCTCATCGCTGGACCGACCCAACACGGGTCAGCCCTCATTTCACCTCCCGTGGCTCGCATCCTGTGGTGTTATGGAGCTTGGCAACCGGCGTACGAGGAAGTGGCACGCCTCCCTGGACTCACCTTGGTGGAAGGATTACCTCCCGAGGACATCCCAGAAGACACGTTGGTCGTGGTAGACGATCTCATGACCGAAACGGACAGTCGAGTCACGCGTCTCTTTACCAAAGGAAGCCATCATCGTCGGTTGAGCATCATCTACATCGTCCAGAATCTCTTCAGTAAGAACAAAGAGCACAGGAACATTAGTTTGAATGCTCAGTATGTGGTCTTATTCAAAAACCCCAGAGACGCATCACAAATTATGCACCTGGCAAAACAGATGTACCCTAAAAACACGGCCTTTGTGCGGGAAGCCTTTGAAGATGCCATCCAAGGGGCTCACGGGTATCTACTCATCGACTTGAAACAAGACACACCCTCGGCACTTCGATTGTGCACCCACATTTTTCCCGGTGAGTTGCAGACGGTGTACACACCCAAATAAAAGAAGAAGACAATCCACTCTAGCATTCACTTCCTCATCATGTCTGCACGGATACGCAAGCACGCGCCGGCCCTCCGCGTATTACGCAGCGCGCCACCGGAGGTGGGCCGGGCCCTGGTGCGCGGCGCGGACGCAGACTTGGTACGGTGTTTGTGTGAAGTGGCGCATAATGTATTAAAAGTGAATGTTCCTCTCAGTCCTCTGCAGAAAGGGAAATTGCAACGGCACAAGGCGGGTCACCGAACGCTGGTGAAGAAGACGGGCAGTGTCAAGAAAAAGAAACAGGTGTTACAGCGAGGTGGATTTCTCGGCGCACTCCTCGCACCCTTAGCCGCTACCGTACTGGGACCGTTAGTAGGATCCATCTTGGGTGGAGCCCGCTAAAAAAGCGTCATGGAACATACGAAAAAAGTGATGCTGGTAGAATCTCGACTGTTACAGAGTTTGCAATCACCCTATCCCGTACCTGCCACGGTGCAACACCTCCAGTCTCTGGACGAAGAGATGAATAGTATACTCCAACGTCGACTACCCGATCACGAGAAAATTCAACTCTACCATCACACGCTGAACCGGTACAAGACGTTTATGGATCAATATAGGGGTAGTAGTACACCACCACCACCACCACCCCTATTCGCAGCGCCCACACCAACAACAACACCCACACCACCCACAACCTCATCCTCTGCCTCACTTCAGCTGGAACAGGAAGTGTTGGCCATTGTCCCTAAAGCATTCAAGACCAAGGCTCGTTTATTGTTGGACCGGGTGAAACAGAATCCTGATATGGGTTGGACCGACCAGGGGCAGCTGCTGATTGGAAACAAACCGGTGCCGGGGTCTCATATCACCGATCTGATCAACGATACGGTACGTTCTCGCAAACACTCTAATCCACCGGGTTGGGAAGCCTTTGCTCAGGGGTTGAAAGACACACACGCCCCTCGAGAATTGGTAGGAAATCGTGAACGCGGGAACTGGATGCAAGCACCCTCTCGACTTCCCCATACCTGGGAATGGCAACCGCAGACACCTCCCAAAACACCCTCACGGCGGGGCCGTTCTTTTCACCCCTATGCGACCATGATGCCGGCCACACCACCGCTGCGACGATCACGACGCCAAGGTCAGCCGCCCAAGGTCTGGGAACTCTACTAGGGGAACCCTACTAGGGGAACCCTATTAAAGCCCGGTGCAGAAGCCAGAAAGTTCAGTCGTCATGTTTTACCTCACGTTGCCCAGTAACAGTTCACTCGATGTGTTTCCTGACAACACCTTGGCCAAGTACGTGACTCAATTACCGCAACCGTTGCATTTACATGGACGGTGGGAATGTGGACTGGTGGATATTCAATACCCTTACTCGTGGTACAACGTACGAGGCCAAGAAGTATGGTACGAAGTGACCTACGAAGGCAAAGTAACCCGACTCACTCTCCCCGAAGGCCAATACGATACGCCCAAGACGTTCATAGAGGGTCTGCTCACCTTGTTGCAATATAAGTCTCTACGGAAGGTGACGAATAGTTCAAGACCCCTGAAAGCCTATCCCTTCAAGAATCACGTGATCTTCGATGTCAACACATACAACGACAAGTCCTGTATCCTGCTCAGCCCCAACGTGGGTGTGAAACTCAGTCCTAGGCTACAGCAAATGTTAGGTCTGCCTTACAACGTCTACACGGGTCCCACCACCGACAACGGTGACGTTGTGATGGATATGAAAGTAGGTATGTACGGACTCTACGTCTACTCGGACGCAGTGGACAGCCATATTGTGGGCGATGTGAACACACCTCTGTTACGGGTGATACCCATTAAAAAGAAGTATGGCGATCAAGTCACCCAGAGTTTCAACCATATACTCTACCTACCCGTACGACATACCGATATCAACACGATCACGGTGGATATAAGAGATGACACGGGACACCCGGTGGCATTTGAACGAGGGAAAGTGGTGCTGACACTTCATTTCCGACAAGCACGTTCTCCTCGCTTCGTATAATGTACGTGCCTTACCAGTGCCATACGCCCAGCTATGCCGACTACTACAAGAAACAAACGGGAGGGAGCTTGCCCATCTTTAGCGGTGCACGCATGCAACGAGGTCACGGATTGGGGAACATACTGGGCAGCATTGTGAAAACGTTCTTGCCCTTGGTGACACGGGGTGTCAAAGCGGTGGGTAAACAAGCGGTACGCAGTGGATTGCACATGGCCGGTGATGTCTTGGGAGGCACAGCACCCCGACAAGCCTTCAAACGACGGGCTAAAGAAGCAGGAAAGCGTCTTGATCGCCAAAGCCCTTAAAAGACAACCACGGGTACATCGAAGAGTCATTCGACGTCCGACACACCGACGACGCACACCCCGGAATAAGAAGAAGAAGAAGAAGAAGAGTAGGAGAGACATCTTCGCATAATGGCATTCATTCACTCCGAGTCGTGTCCGTCTACCAACAGTGAATTGGATTTGTGGACTATTCCACCCACCCAGACCAGTGTGGCCGAAGGACGTTGGGTAGAACATCGACCCCTGGCTAGCCTGACGGGTACGGGACCCGTGGAATTTACCATTGAAAACAAAGATACGGCCTACCTGGATTTAGCCCACACTTACTTGTACGTGAAAGCCAAAATAGTGGACGAAGCCGGGGACCCCCTCGGGGGCGATGCGGTAGTAGGCCCGGTGAATCTTTGGCTGCACTCCTTGTTCCAACAGGTGGATATCAGTCTGAACGATAAACTCATCAGTACGTCCACCAATACGTACCCGTATCGAGCCTACATGGAGACGCTGTTGTCGTACGGCGAAGATGCCAAAAAATCACACTTGCAAGCCTCACTGTACTAAAGGGATACACCCGGAGCCATGAATGCCGTGAACGATACCAATAATGGGTTCGGCCATCGCAGGCAGTTTACAACCACTAGCAAGTCCGTCGATATGATGGGACGACTGCACGCCGATCTGTTCCTGCAAGACCGCTACATGATGAACGGTGTATCCATCAAGATCAAGTTGATCCGTTCTCCACCCATGTTCGCCTTGATGGCCGATGGAGATGAACCCAAATACAACATCGTCATTGAAGATGCAGCCCTGTTTGTCCGTACGGTGGATTTGCAAAAGGGGGTGTTGCTGAGTCACATGGAAGCCTTATCGAAAAAACCAGCCCTGTACCCCATCCGACGCGTACAGACCAAGGTGTTCTCTGTGCCAGCAGGTACGATGATGGCCAATCGTGAAAATTTATTTCTAGGGGATCTCCCTAAACGTCTTACCCTGGCGTGTGTGACCAACACCGCTTTCAATGGTGGGTGGGTGGAGAATCCGTTCAACTTTCAACATTTCAACCTCAACTTTGTGGCACTGCATGTGGCCGGCCATCAAATTCCAGCCCGCCCGTTACAACCGGATTTTGGTAACCAAAACTATGTGCGGGGCTACCTTTACAGCCACAGGACAAAACAACCAGGACGAAGGAAATAACATCACTCGAAAAGATTTTGCCCGTGGGTACACGTTGTTCGCCTTCGACCTCACCCCCACCTTGGAACACGATCATCAACTGGCCTTGCTCAAGAAAGGAAACCTACGGCTGGAACTGCGTTTCGCCGTCGCTCTAGCCCAGACTATTAACGTGATTTGCTACGCCGAGTTTGATAACGTCATCAGCGTGGATCAGCAAAGAAACGTCCTGTGTGACTACGCCAGCTAGAGTCATGTATACAGAGCAGCTGATGGACATACTCCAGCGAGATCCTCAGGTACCCTTTCGAGGTGTGTTTCCACGCAATGTGTTTCCCACCCACTCCACCACCCCAGCAGCCTACATCCTGAATACAGACCCTGGGTCTCGACCCGGTGAACATTGGGTGGCTGTGTACGTGGACACCCTAGGCCAAGGCGAATACTTTGATTCCTACGGATTCCTGCATCCCGATTTGGTGAAATTCATGGACGTATCTACTACAGTGTGGCGTTGGAATACTCAAAGATTACAAGGACCCTTGAGTAGTGTCTGCGGACAGTACTGTGTGTTTTATCTCACTCACCGGAGTAGAGGACATTATATGCAAACGATCGTACACATGTTTGATGATTATTGTCAAGCCGAAGACCGTGATGTACTCGTCTATGACTGGACTGCCTCTCGTTTTAATGTGCATGCTCCATTTCTCTGGTTAACTTAATTCAATGCACTGCGCGCAGTACTATTGTTTTTTATTATTATGACGTTGTTATGACGTTGTTGTTCTGACGTTCATTGATGTTCAATAAAGAAAAAGATTCATGAAAAACACAAAAATGATGGTTTTGACTTTTTTTTATTTAAGTGAACAAGAAGGGGTTACACTATGTACAATAGAATACAGGTGGTATGTACAATAGAATACAAGTGGTATGTACAAAAAAAAATTGTAAGGAGTAGGATTCGAACCTACGTTCTACATTTCGCAGACCAGCACAGTTAACTGGCGCCCGGCGGCCATACTGACTTTTACAGTTTTTAACTCGTGTATCAAAAGTCATATAGTGTTCGAAATTTTTCACAAGTCCAAGTAAGTGGTACTGATGCCATCGGGAAGGACTTTCCGTTTCGGGTAAAAGAAAGTAAAGGCATCTCGTTGCTGGATGTACGTCCGCATCTGGTGGTCCACCACCCGAAATCCTCGGTTAGTCCCACTCGCACTGGCCTGGCTTTGCAGCACGTTCAGGTACAAGGCTTTGTCGATGTTGGGATCGCGCCGGCTCAACCCTTTGCAGCTAAACTTATTTTCGTCTCCTCCGTAACAGTAAAACGTCTTGGAGGAGAGAGCAATCATAGCATCCCCACTCCACTCCAGCTTGAAGAGGCCCGGCGTACGCTTATCGTACTGGTAATGGTCACGTCGAGGTAGCCACTGGTCCCGTTCCGCTTCATACTGTGCACGTAACTCAGGTTTCACCAGGGACTCCCAATCCGCATTAGAGACGGCCATGTACGCCGAGTCCGTATCCATCTCCATGAGTTGCCAGTCTGATGGATTAAAATACACACCCATGAAATCATACAGAAACTGGAGCATCCTCAGCTTGGCCACCTGGTATACCATACATCCAATCTGCAGGGGCAGGTTGTAACGGATAGTCTTTTTAGCTAAAGTGATTTCATACGTGTCGTCATCGATCACCTCCACGGACCGAAACAGGGGAGAATTCACTTTTTTGCGGGCTTGTTGGGTGGTACAGATATTCACGTTCACGTGCTTATCCTGGTTCGTGACCGTTTTCCCATAATAGCCATTGCCCGTCAATTTCCACGATTCACCGATGATGGCCTTACTCGGGTCTTGATCACCTTGACGACGGGCAGACGTCACAATGTCGGCATTCTCCGCAAAACAGGCGTTGGGTACGTACTGTATCACTTGGTATATTTTCGTAATTTCCAGACCGTGGCTCATGTACCACTGTAGTAGCGGAGTGCCCAGCAAGATTTTCTCTGCCCACATACTGCCAATCAACATCCGTCGAGGTCGAGGCAAACACTCGTGTTGCTCCGCATAGGCCCCCATGGTGTCCCCAATATCATCCCGACCCACCAGCGTGTTCTTAAAGATGGGAGGGCACTGGGCGAAGAGAGGCTTGAGAGTGTCAGGAACATGCAAATCACATTCGACAAAGCCGTAGAGGTCCCCAGAACGAATGGCGTCGAACATCTGTGGCAGACTCAGGAGTCGCCGACGACTGAGCGGGTACTCGCGCTCTTTTAGGAAACGCCGTAAATGGGGCAGGGCCTGGCACATGGTGTGAAATTCACACTCCCACATTTCGATAAGATGGTATCCTCTCTCTTTCACGTAATCGTCGTTCTCCTGCACTTCTTCAAGTAGTTTTTCCACGTCGTTCGTTGAAGCGTCCAGCGCTGAAATGGCATTCGTGGCCGTGCCAATAGCAACCGTAAAATTGGAATACGGTCGGTGTCCTACCCACTAGGGCAAACCCATCGACGGGGAGTCGACGATCTCCTATGCGCTTCTCTGTGGCGTTGGTCTGATGGCGTACATAAATTCCCCGTCGATAGGCTTCCCAATCCAACCACTGATCAGCCAGATGCTTGTAGGCAGTGCGTTGCGGTGTGAAATGCTGACCTTCCGCCAACCAACGTGTATAATGTCCACTGGGCATA